>PVJO010031087.1:0-14712 GCA_004026905.1 Hystrix cristata
TCCATGCTTGGAGGCCAGGATCAGCACAGTACCCAGCACTGACCACTGCAGACTTGGTAGGGTTAACGAGCATAGAATCAGGTTTTGGCCTATGCCCCCCACAAAGCAGTGGCCATCAGAGAAACCTCACTGTATGTGTATGAATATATAATATATGTACATATTGGTTTTGTTTCTCCTTTTATTTTCTCTTTCTCTTATTCATCCTGTTACCTGTCTGATGCATTCTCTTGTCTACCTATTCTTTCTTATTGTTGTTGTTTTGGTTTTTACTTTTATTGACTCTTGCCTTGCTCATATCTCCCCTTCCTCAACTAAATGCTCTGATTTTTCCTTTTCTTTTCATTTTCTCTCTCCCTTTCATTTTTCATGTGAGTAAATATTGTCTAGATTCTGCATGGCTTGACCCACTATTCTCACATTTCACTCTTCCTAAACTATTTAGTGAAGTTTCCCAAAATATAAGTAACAGCCTATTTTAAATCTTACATCTACTAGAACTTTCTTCATTGCCTCTCGACCTTTTCCTATCCCTCATTATGCCCCCTACACACAGGGTAAAAACCACTCTACTAACAAGATACCCACTACATACAAATTCCTGGTTTCTGCTGTATAACGGTGTTGACCTTGCTCTTATGGTTAAAGATATAAAGTTAATATTTACCACGGTTGGTCAATTTCATGAATGTAATTGATGCTATTGCTAAGGTACTAGTGTAACAAGTGTGTCTTACAGGTTATAACCAGTTGTACTTTCTCATATGATAATACTGTAATTATCTGAGGTAATAATCATTAACATAATCCAGGGTCTTGAGACAACCACAAAAGCCAAGAATCACATTTACCTAGAAGACATGGAAAGAACAGAATTCTCCTTAGAGAGCATTGATATTTGTCTTCAAGTAACTTCCCATAATCCAAATATAAAAATCAGCACTGAAACTAAAAGGGGGGAAATACATATCGCTACAAAGAAAATGATGAGACCCAGAAGTAGAATACAACCCCAGACCCCCCACCCAGCTCACCCAGAAAAAATCCAGAGAACAATGAAATAGAGGAAATTGGAAAATGCTCAACCAAATTTTCAGAAATGATAGCAGCAGAAGTTAAAAAACAGATGGATGAGGTTATAGAGAACATCAAATTAGAAATAATTGGCCAAGTTAAGAAAGAGATCATAATGAAAGACCTGCTTAGTGAATTTAGAGTAGACACAGATTAAAAAAAAAAAAACAGAACAAAACAAAACAAAACACAGAAGACCTTAGAAAAACAATGGAAAACTTGACTACTCAATTTAGGAAAGAAATGGAACTTGTGAAACAGATCCAAACAGATGTCCAAGAAATGAAAAACTGTGTTGAAAGTATATGCAGTAGATTAAATGAAAGCGAAGACAGAATCTCAGAACTAGAAGACAGGACTGCACTTCATGACCATGAAAAGGAAAACTGCTTAAAAATAACTAGAGATTATGAAAAAAAATCAATACAACAACTGCAAGATGATGCAAAGAAGAACAACACAAGGTTGATTGGAGTGAAGGAAAAAGGAGGAGACAGTGCAAAGGATCTAAAAAGATTATTCACAGACATAATGACAGAAAACTTCCCAAGCATGAGAAGAGAACTTGACATACAGATAAGTGAGGCATATAGAACACCAATTACTCATGACCAAAATAAATCTACACCAAGACATTCAACAAAAGAAATTCAACAAAAGAACAGAATAGTGAAAATTGTTAGAGAAGAAAACCAAATCACCTATAAAGGTAAACCCAGCAGAATCACAGTAGACTTCTCAACACAACCCTTAAATCAAGGAAAGCCTGGAGCAAAACACTTCAAGCCTTAAAAGAAAATAATCTCCAACTCAGATTGATATACCCAGCTGAACTATCTTCCAAATTCAACAATGAAATAAGATAGTTCCATGACAAAGAACAACTGAAGAAATTCATGACCTCCAAACCACCTCTACAAAATATTTTGAAAGATATCCTAGAAAAGGAAAAAGGAAACTATAATTACAAGGACACTAATAAATAATAATCCACGAGGCAAGACAAACAGTTAAACTGAGGCGAAACACAGAACCAACAACAGAAAAGATCTATGACAAAGATAAGTCAATACATAACAGCTGTAACCATCAATGTAAATGTTCTCAACTCACCGATCAAAAGAAACAGACTAGCAGAATGGATCAAGAAACAAGACCCATCAATATGTTGCATGCAAGAGACACATCTAACTCAAAAGGAAATTCATAAACTGAAAATCAAAGGATGAAAAACAGTATTTCATGCAACAGAAACCCAGAAAAAAGCAGGGGTAGCTATCCTAATCTCAGACAAAGTGAACTCCAAGCCAAAACAGATCAAGAGGGACAAAGAAGGTCACTACATACTTCTCAAGGTAAAACTCCAAAAGGAAGAAATAAAAATCATTAATATTTATGCACCAAATATCAGTGCACCTAGGCACATAAAACAAATATTAAGCAACATGAAAGATCAAATAAATACTAATACAATTATAATGGGAGACTTCAATACCCCACTGTCACAAATAGACAGATCAACTAGACAGAAACTTAACAAAGAAATATCAGAACTGAATCAAATCTGCAAACAAATGGACTTAGCAGATGAATACAGAGTGTTCCACCCCACAAAAACAGAATACACATTCTTCTCAGCTGCACGTGGGTTGTTTTCCAAAATAGATCACATACTAGCTCATAAAGCATGTTTAAGCAAAGGGAATTGAAATTATATCATGCATACTATCAGACCATAGCACCGTAGAACTGGAATTCAATGGTAATAGAAAACAAAAATACCACATAAACACATGGAAACTAAATAACATCCTTCTGAACAACATCTGGGTCACAGAAGAAATTAAAGAAGAAATTAAGCAATTTATTCAGTTTAATGATAATGCTGATAAAACATACCAGAACCTATGGGATATAATGACAGCAGTACTATGAGGGAAATTCATTGCATTGAACTCCCACATCAGAAAGACAGAAAGAGCCCAAATAAACAATTTAATGTTGAACCTCAAACATCTAGAAAAAGAACAAATCAAACCGAAAGCTTGCATGAGAGAGGAAATTATTACGATCAGACCTGAAATTAATGCAATTGAGACTAAGAAAACAATAAAAAAAATCAATGAATCAAAGAGTTTGTTCTTTTAAAGAATAAATAAGAAAAACCCCTAGCCACCCTTATCAAAAAAAGGAAAGAAAAGACCCAAATCCATGCAATAAAAAATGAAAGAGGTGAAGTCACAACTGACCCTATGGAAATCCAAAGGATCATCAGTACCTACTTCAAGAACCTATACTCAAACAAGATGGAAAACACTGAAGAAATGGACAGATTCTTAGAAACATATGAACTACCAAAACTGAATCAAGAAGAAATAAAAAATCTAAATAACCCAATATCAGCCACTGAAATTGAAGAGGTAATTAAAAACTACCAACAAAGCAAAGCCCAGGTCCTGATGGTTTCACAGCTGAATTCTACAAGAAATTCAGAGATGATTTAATACCACTATTCCTCAAACTCTTTAATGAAATTGAAAAGGAAGCAGTACTTCCAAAATCATTCCTGGAAGCAAGTATTACCCTGATACTAAAACCAGAAAAAGATCCCACCAAAAAAGAGAACTACAGACCAATTTCCCTAGTGAAGATAGATGCAAAAATTTTCAATAAGATACTAGCAAACAGAATGCAATGGATTATTAAGAAGATTATACACTACAACCAAGTAGGATTCATCCCAGGGATGCAGGGATGGTTTAACATATGCAAATCAATACATGTAATACACCACATCAACAGAATCAAAGACAGAAATCACATGACCATCTCAATAGATGCAGAAAAAGCATTTGATAAAAATCCAACACCCATCATGATAAAAACACTACAGAAATTAGGAATACATGGTCTATATCTAAATCTTATAAAAGCCATCTATGACAAACCAACAACCAACATCACACTGAATGGTCAGAAACTTGAAGCTTTCACACTAACATCTGGAACAAGACAAGGCTGTCCACTATCACTACTATTATTCAATATAGTTCTAGAAACATTAGCCAGAGCAATCAGGCAAGAGAAAGAAATAAAAGGGATAAAGATAGGAAAGGAAGAAGTTAAACTATCATTATTTGCAGATGACATGATACTCTACACAGAAGACCCCAAGAATTCCACCAAAATAGTTCTAGATTTAATAACTAAATTCATTTGCATAGCTGGATACAAAGTCAACACCCAAAAGTCAATAGCATTCCTATATCTCAATAACAAATTCACTAAGAAAGAAATAACAGAAGATATTCCTTTCACAATTGCATCCAAAAAAATGAAATACTTAGGAATCTATCTAACAAAACAAGTAAAAGATCTTTTCATTGAAAACTACAGTACTCTAAAAAAGGAAATTGAAAGGGATTTCAGACAATGGAAAGATATTCCATGTTCACAGATAGAAAGAAACAACATAGTGAAAATGGCCATACTTCCTAAATTACTATACAGATTTAATGCAATTCCAATCAAAATATCAATAACATACGTCACAGAATTAGAAAAGACAATCATGAAATTTATCTGGAGCCAGAAGAAACCAAGAATAGCAAAATCAATTCTGGGCAACAGGAATAAGGCAGGGGGCATCACAGTCCCTGACTTGAAATTATACTATAAAGCTTCTGTGATAAAAACAGCATGGTATTGGCATGAAGACAGACCCAAGGACCAATGGAACAGGCTAGAAGATGCAGAAACAACTCCAAACACACTCAAATACCTCAACTTTGACAAAGGAGCTAAACACCCTCACTAGAAGAAAGATAGCCTCTTTAAGGCATGGTGGTGGAAAAATTGGCTTACCACATGCCAAAACCTAAAACTAGATACATGTCTCTCACCATGTACTAAGCTCATATCAAAGTGGATCAAAGATCTAAACATTAAAACAGAAACACTAAATCTACTGGAGAATAAAATAGGAAGAACTCTCGAAGACATAGAGATTGGAAAAAAATTTATGAACACAACCCAGACTGCACTGGAAACAATGCAAAGAATCAATGCTTGGGACTACGTCCTATTAAAAGGCTTTTGCACAGCAAAGGAAATTACTAGTAGAATGGGGCGAAAAACCACAGACTGGGAAAAAGGTTTTGCCAGCTGTCCCTCAGACAAAGGTCTAACATCTAGAATATATAAAGAACTCAAAAAAATCAAACCCCACAAATTTAAAGACCCAATCCAAAAATGAGCATCTGAAATGAATATACATTTCTCAGACAAAGAGATAAAAATAGCAAATAAATATATGAAAAGATGTTCAATATCATTGGTCATTCGAGAGATGCAGATCAAAATAACACTAAGATACCATCTCACTCCAGAAAGAACAGCTATTATCAAGAAATCAACCAACGACAAGTACTGGTGAGGCTGTGGGGAAAAAAGAACTCTCCTCCACTGTTGGTGAGAATGTAGACTGGTTCAACCACTGTGGAAATCAGTGTGAAGATTCCTGAGAAAACTACAACTAGATACTCATTTGACCCAGCTATTCCCGTGCTTGGTATCTTTCCAGAACAATTAAAATCATCATACCACAGTGATATATGCACAACCACGTTCACAATTTGTAATAGCTAATACTTGGAAACAACCTAAATGCCCAACAACTAATGAATGGCTAAAGAAGATGTGGTTTTTCTACACAATGGAGTACTGCTCTACCATAAAAAATGACAAACTAGAGACATTTGTAGGTAAATGGATGTACCTTGAGAACATACTATTAAGTGAAATAAATCAGACACTTATCAGTACACACTGAATTCTTTCTCTGATATGAGAAACCGTAAGTGTAAATAAGGACAAAGGGGTATAATAGATATTATGTAAAAAAAAGAAAAGATAGTATTCAAAAGAGAGGAGAACTAGATAGGGAAAAGGGGGGGAAGAATGAAGGTTAAAAGAAAAGTAAGATGAAAAAGAAAAAAATGGAAAAATGTAAATAAACCTGTTGCAAATAGTGAAGGGTGGGGGAATGGAAGAGAGGGGAGGGGAAGAGGGCTGAAAAACAAGATGTATCATGCACAAGTACAAAATAACCGTGTTGAATATGATCATTATGTATACAATGTACCAATACATGTTCTTGGTTAAAAAAAAAAAAAGAATAGCATGTAAATGGAGAATGTCATACAAAGTTTAGCTCAACACCTAAAAGTCAATTAATGTAACATACCATTAACAGAAAGAAGGAAAAAATTATGCTTCTTGAAATTTATACCTCAGAGTGGCTGATAAAGTTAACACCACTTTCTTGATTAAAAATACTCAAAGGTGGTATAGATTTTTCCATCTAGTAGATATTTAGTGCTTTTTAATATTTGGTTTGGTTTTTGGTCTATAACAGATCTCTTTTCTGTTATTAGTGATGGAAGAGTGGTAGCTGTCATTGCGTTTTATGGTATGTCAGTATTCGGTTTGTCTTTGACTCTATTATTAATTCTGATATTGTTGTTGCCAGAGTGGCATTGTTATCAGGTAGCTTACTTCAAAATGTGGCTCACCAACTAAACTTTCCTGCATTCTGCATTGCTTCCCTCTCCTTCTGGAGTTGGATTCCAGGTTCTTCTCCCCTCAAGCTAAGAATTGAATGAAACAAGCAAAAAGTGCTGGCAAAAATATTTTTTTAAAGGCAGATATGAAGACTTGGAGAGAAACTGGCTCTGCAGAGCAAGCTTGAGTCAAACAAAGAGGAAAAGAGGGTAAAAGCAAAATAAAAGTACATACTGCAACATGGAAAGGTATCATAGCAAAATATTCATGGCCTCAGTGGGTCTTTTTATGCTGTCTAAATCTGAGGAAACCCATGAAAACTTCTACCTGTGGGTCCTGAGAGGTGGTGTTTGGATCCCATGCCTCAGTCTGACGTCAGGTCCAGGACATTCTATTGAAAACCTGCAGGAATTCTAACAAGAAGTCCCTGTGCAGCTCTCTTGGAACTGCACTGCACATGTGTCTGGTATCTTGAAATTAACAGGTCACACCTATTTCTCCAGCCAGCTTTTGCCCTGCCCTACTCTCCTACTTCAGCATAGTTAATGCTATTAATTAGTTTTTACTGTATGCTAATATAATATCTGGTTTGTTCTTGTATCATTAATAATACTGACATTCAATTCCATAGAACTGTGTGCTAGGCCAGTTACGTTGAACATCCCCACTCCAAAGTAATGGAGGTAGTCAGATCTTGGGTTAGAGGAAAAGGCCTATAGTTAGCTACACTCAGAGCACACAATCGGAAAACAGACACTAACTAAAGAGATGTGCATACTAGCAACAAAGTCTTTTCACTATAATCAACCTACAATCCTCCATACAAATAAATAACACCCAGTAGAAACATGAGACAACAAAACAACAAAACAACAAAATGCCTCCCAAATTCCCAACTCCACCAAAGCTGATCCATGAGATATCAAAGGGGATTAAATAAAAAATCAAACACCTGAATTACATGAAATAATAAAAGAAGAGACATAAAACACAGACCAATAAGGCACTCAGCAAGCTCAGAGAGGATATAATTAAACAGATGGTGAACTCAGTAAACAAAGGGATAAGTGATTTACAGGGACACTGATAAAAAGCTAGCTGAGCTAAACAAAATGACACAGAACATGAATGACAACTTTAGCAAAAAATGAAGAGCCCATGAAAAGTTGCCAAAGAAATCTAGGAGATAAAAATTCAATTGAAAGAATTGGTAAAAGTGACCAGTGAGCAAGGAGTGTCAGAACTAGAAGCTGGGGCTGATGCAGGTATCCATATACCCAGAGAGGACTTAAAAACAATAAAAGAACATGAACAAATGGATCCAATAGCTGCTAGATGAAGAAAAGAAGGCTAGTATAAAATTAACTGGAATTAATAAAAATCAGAAGACAGCAAAAATGGCATAGAAAATTTTTTTACAGAAATATTAGAGCAAAACTTTCTAAGCATTGGGGAAAGAATTTAAGATATAAGTACTATAAATGAGGCATACAGAACTCCAAATAGCCAGGATCACAGAAATACTTCACAAAAATTCACAGCCAAAATCCCAGAAGTCTAACACAAAGAATCTTAAAGGCAAAAAATCACTTAAAAACGCAAACACATTAGAATTACAACACATTTCTTGACATAAGACTTAAAATCCAGAAGAACCTGGAATGAAGTGTTTCAAACCTTCAAAGCAAACAGCTTCCAACTCAGACTAGTATACTCTTTAAAACTATCTTTCAAAATTGATGGAGAAATAAAGTATTTCTCTGACAAAGAGCACCTTAAGAAATTCATGACTTCCAAACCAGCATTCCAAAAAATTCTCAGGGATATTCTAGAAAGACACAATGAGGCCTACAATGCCAAAGTCTAATGGAATAAATACACCAGGGAGGGTGAGCAGTTAAGCAGAAATTAAGCAGTTACAAAGAAATGAACAACATGAAAATAATGCAATGACAAGAATAAAATAATACCTTTCAGAGGATGATATCAGTTCCTCGATCAAAAAATACAAATTGGCATATGGGATCGAAAAACAAAACTCAATAATTTGCTGATTCAAAATAAATTTAATCCAAAGAGAAATTCCCAGACCAAAATTCAAATAGAGGAAAACAATATCCCATGAAATAGGAGCACATAAGCACTCAGAAGTAGCTATCCTATTTTCAAACAAAGTGGATTTCAAGCCAAAACTGGTCAGAAGAGGCAAAGAAGGCCACTACATATTGGTTATAAAAACAATTCAACAGAAAGACATAAAAATTATAAATATATATGCACTGCACCCCGGTGCACCTAACTGCATAAAACAAACATTACTGGATGTAAAAGATTAGATAAACATCAACACAATTATAATGAATGAGCTCAATACCTTACTGTCACCAACAGATCAAACTAAACCAAAAAAATGAAAAAAGAAATATGAGAGTTGAACCACACTGTCAAACAAATGGCTTGATAGCTATTGCCAAAGAGTTCTGCCCAACAACAACCGAATACACATTCTTCTCAGCAGCACAGGGTCATACATCATGATGAAGTAGGGTTCAACCCCGGGATACAAGGATGGCTCACCACGTGCCTTCCAATAAATCTAATACATCCCACACACAGAACCGAGGACAAAAATCACGTCATCACCTCAGTATACTCTGAAAAAGCATTTGACAAAATGCAACATCCATTCTTGATAAAAACTCTGAAAAAATAGGTACAAGAGAATCTCATGTCAATCTGTTAAGAGCCATTTATGCCAAACTTACTGGCAACACCACAATAAATGGGGGAAAACTGAAACGTTTTCCTCTAGAATCAGAAACAAGATAAAGATACTCACTATGGACACTCGTGTTCAATTTAGTCTACAAAACTTTAGCCAGAGCAATCAAGCAAGAGAAAGAAATAAAAAGGAAGTATATAGGAAAGGAAGAGGTCAAACGGTCCTTAACGGAGGCAACATGCTCTTTTACACAGAAGACCCAAATATCCACCAACAGACTCCTGGAATTAATAAACAAAATCTCCGATGTAAAAGGACATAAAATCACACAAAAATCAATAATGTTGCTGTATACCAATAATGAACCTAGTGAGAAGGAAATGAGAAAATACCATTCATAATGGCTTCAAGGATAGTTAAATACTTGGGCATTAACAGAACAAAGGAAATGAAAGAGTCATATAATGAAAACTATAGTACTCCAAAAAAAGAAGATCAAAGAAGATTTCAGAAAATGAAAAGATATCACCTATTCCTGGGACAAATATCAAAATGGCCATATTTCCAAAACTGATATATATATTTAATGCAGTCCCAATCAACAGCATTCTTCACAGAACTAGAGAAGACATTCCTTAAATTTGTGTGCAACTAGAAGTGACCTAGAATACCAAAAGCAATTCTGGGCAACAAAAGCAAAGCAGTAAGCATCACAATCCCAGATTTCAAGTGATATGATAAAATTACAGTGCTAAGACCAGCATGGCACTGGTACAAAAACAGACAGGTGGATTAACAGAATAGAAGAGAGAATCCAGAAACAACCTCAGACCCATTCACCCATCTGATCTTTGACAAAAGAGCCCAAAACTTACACTGAAGGAAAAGAAAGACAGCCCCTTTATCAAATGGTCCTGAGAAAACTAGCTGTCCATATGTGGAAGAGTGAATCTAAATCCATATCTCTCTAAACTAAAATAAAAATGGATCAAAGATCTAAATGTTAAAACAGAAATAACCTGCTGGAAAATGAAATAGATAGAACTCTTGAAGACATAGGCACAGGCTTAGACTTCCAGAAGAGATCCCAACTGCACAAGAAATAACATCAAGAAATCACAAAAGGATTTATATTAAATTACAAAGATTCTGCACAACAAAACAAGCAGAACCAAAGGCAACCTACAGGTTGGGAAAACTTTTTGCTAGCTCTTCTTTGGAAAGAGGATTAATGTGAAACTCTATTTTAAACACACACACATACACACACACACACAAGAATAGACTCCCCCGCAAAGTAAAAGACCCACTTACAAATGGGCAATGGAAATGAATAACACTTCTCAGAAGAAATACAAATGGCAATAAATACATAAAAATGTTAACATCTCTGGTTATTAGAGAAATGCAAATGAAAGTGGTGCTGCGACTCCATCTTACTTCAGGAAGAATGGCTATCATCAAGAAATCAAATAATAAGGGACAGTAAGGCTGCAGGGAAAAGGAATCCTTCTACACTGTTGATGGGAATGTAAACTAGCACAACCATTATAGAAATCAGTATGGAGAGTCCTCAAAAACTAAAACTAGATGTTCCAATTGACCCAGGTATCTCCAGTCTAGGTATCCTCCCCAGAGAGCTAAAGACATCATGTTACAATGGTACATGCATACCTACTTTTATAGCAGCACAACTCATAATGGCTAAATCTTGGAAGCAGCCTATATGTCCATTACCAGAACAATGGATAAAGAAATTCTATTTAGCTATTTCTAATTTGAGTTTCTCATATGAGAGAAACCATGTGATATTTAATCTTGTGTGTCTGATTTATTTCACTTAACATTATGATTTCAAGGTGCATCTATTTTCCTACAAATGACTCAAGTTTATCTTTCTTTAGAGCAGAGTAGTACTACATTGTGTTTAAATACCATATTGTTTTATTCACTTTTATGTTGACGGACATTAGGCTGCTTCTGATATTTAGCTTAATAGAAAGTAGGGAAATAACTCTTTCTTAAAGGAGAAGGTGCTCATGAGATGGATAGCTAGAGGAGGGAGAGGAGGGAAATGGGATGAAAGAAAGGAATTAAAATGTGGTATGTACACTTACCAGCTCCACACAAGGCATGTAAACATTATGCACTGCAAACATGTACTAATAAAAAATAAATCAAAAACAAAATGTTATTTGTACACAGTGGAGTACTATGCTGTCATAAAGGAGGATGAATTTGAGTCATTTGCAGGAAAATGGATGTACCTTGAGAGTGTAATTTTTTGGGAGGTGAGTCCCAGGGTTTGAACTCAGGGCTTTACGCTTGCTAGGCAAGCACTCCAACAACTGAGCTAAATCCCCAGCCCCAAGACTGTAATTTTTAAATGAAATAAATCACACAATTAACTATCCCCTGGTTTGTCTTATATGAAAATCCCAAAGAATAAATAAATTAAAGGGCAAGAGATAAGATAGATAATAGGATTCAGGGAGTTAGATCTTCGGCAAATGAGAAGGGGAGCAAGAGTGAAGGGAGGGGGGATGGAGGAAAGGAAAAGAAGATGCAAAAGGAATTAAAATGTGTTATGTACATGTACCAACTCTCCATAAGAAATGTAATCATTATGTACTGCAAACATATACTAATCAATATAAAACTTAAAAACAAAAGGTTCAACTAATCAACTCATTATCCCTTACTGAACCTTTCTTATGTGTCCAAGACAGAACACTGTGTGATATAGCTTCTCTTAGGACTCACTTCATATCTCCAAAGCAGGTGTAGCATCATGAGAAGCACACACATGAAAACACCTGGGCACGATGACCCAAACCCATGAATTCTATTATGTAAATTCAGTGCTATGGAAACAAGTTTTTCGGTTGATGGGAATTCTTCAATATTAAGCAGTCAATTTTATGGGATAAAAGACCCTTTTCCTTGACAACTTACCGAATAGCTAGTGTCTTTCTTACATTTAGGGCAATTAGGCCAAGAAGATTTTAAAGCACCCATTACTTTCTTGCCAAGACCAATCAGAGGCTACGGAAAGACACCTATCAGTTTAACAACAGCCATAGAACTGGGCCAAACTGAAAACAGTATGGGTGAAAAGTAGGATCACGTTGTGTATTTTTCAAGCAGTAGAGATGTGTCCTCGGATTTCTCATTCATAACTACTTCACGATCAGAGGCAGATCTCCCTGTACAAGTGGCTCTGTAGCAGTCATAGTACGCAGTAATCCCATGTGAGGCGAGGTGAGACCAAGAGTCATTCCTTTTTGACAGGAAATGGATAATTTTCCTGCTTTCACGGTCTCCCCCTTTCAGAGTTAATAAACCCATTACCAATTTAGCATTAACAAAGATGAAGGGTGCCGCTTGGGTGTTTCCCTAGTGTCATGTGAATGATTCTCGCCCACTCCCATCTTGGGTACCGCCATTGAATAATCCCGGTTCTAAGAGATCAAGGTACTATAAATCAACCTTTTAATGTCACAGGCTGTAGAAGTAAATATTTTCTTGTAATTGTTTAAAAAAACTGAGTGGTGTATGATTATGGAGTTCCCTTTGATTCAGGGCTCCTAGTGCTACAGAGTTAGTTATACAATTTTTGAAGTCCACACAAACATAGAGTATGCATCTTTATTGAATATCACCAAAAACATGCTCAAAGAATGTGTGATGTTAGCAAATTTAATGAGTATTTTTGGGTTGAGATATAAAAGGAGATTATATCACATACAACACAATCAACTGCTAAAAACTCCATCAACCTACTTATTTATAGAGCGCACATCCCAAACAAATACACCCACCCAACATTTGAAAAGTATTTTTTCTGTTAATACACACCCAACAATGTGTTTAGATCACATAAATCCTGTGTTTGTAAGCAGATAGACACATAAGAACAAAAGGTAGATTGATGATAAGGTTATAGGCCTGGTTTCGTGACCACACGTTCTTGGTGACAGTAAGACTAGGAATAGAGTCCAAGGGCTGGAATCGTAGAGAAAACTCCTGTAGAGGGAACTCCTGAATTCTTTTCAGCTCTCAAATTCTCTCATTGTTTTCTCAGACATTATTGCAGGTCAGGGTTTTTGGACACATGAAGAAGAACCCTTCTCCATGGAAGTCTTTTCTGTCCTGGACACAGGCTGACTGAGGTTGGACGTTGTCCATTCCAAAGGCACCTTTATAAGGACAAGGATTGTGACGAGTCAGGAGTCGAGAAGTGCTCCAGAACACCATGCATAGCACGTGGTTGAAGAGAGCTACAGTATATGGTGGAACAGTGATACTCCCGTCATAGACACAGGATGGGACAGGAAAGGAGGCAGAGTTGGGCAGGCAGGAGAAAATGTATTCGATCCAATTATTTTGTACTTCAGTAGATTATACACTTTTGGAGACAGCAACTAGTAAAAATTGTTTTTCTATTTACTTATGGACATATGAGGTTGGTAATGGTGAGATATCCTTCAAAACATAGGGTTAAGGGACTCAGTGAGCCTCAGAGCCCTCTCATAGCACAGCAGGGCCTCGTTCGTTTCTCCTTTCAATTTGTGGACCAGCCCGAGGAGGCTGATGCTTTCGACGAGATTAACTTTACAGTCAACATGTTTTTTAGCCAATTTTTCCAAAGCACTTTGAAGGCCCTTCCTGGCATAGGTCTGTGCTTCAATTTTTAGACCTACTAAATAATGGGTGATTGCCTTATCTTCAAATTTCCTGTGAAATTGTTGGAAACGGCCATAACGAAGATGAATCTCTTGCTGTATGTGACCATCAGCGCTCTTCATGCTTAACGCTTTCTGAAAATTTTCCTCGGCCTTTTCATATTCACCTATGTCTGCATACATATCAGCCAAGTTAACGTAAGCCAGCTCAAATGTGGGCCTTCCAGTTATGGTCTTTTGAAACTCATTGATAGCTAATTGAGCCAATCTGCCTGCATTTTCTCTGTGCTGCTCTCCAGGCTTCACGTGTGTCGCCTTCTTTAGTTTTAGCACTTTGGCCCTATAGCAAAGCCCTATTTGGTAATGCAGGTAGGCAGAGTTGGGCGTGGCCTGCAAGGCCTTTTGGAGGAACTGCAGAGCTTTATCCACGGAGCCTTGTTTTCGGTAAAACTTGGCTGCATAGCGGAAGACGTAGTTCTGGGAGGATGTCTTTTGCAGAGCTTCTTCAATGTACTTTTCTCCTTCAGCTGCCTGTCCCATGTCCTGAAGCTTCAGGGCAAGGAGGACCTTGATATACGCATCTTCTGGATTTAGCTTCACAGCCTTTCTCAGAGGGTCAAGGGAAATTGTATTATTCTCATCAACATCTTGGCGAAAGGTGATGATGGC
>PVJO010031088.1:0-14694 GCA_004026905.1 Hystrix cristata
ACTTGTTGCAAATAGGGAGGGGTGGGTGAATGGAAGGGAGGGGAGGGGAAGGGGGGAAGGCAGGGAAAACCAAGATGTATCATGTACAGGTACAAAATAACCATGTTGATTATGATCATTATGTATACAATGTACCAATACATGTTCTTGGTAAAAATAATAAAAAAATTAAAAAAAAAAGATTGCATCTGTACTGAATATGGACAGACTTTTTTTCTTGTCATTATTCCCTAAAAATTCCATATAACAGCTATTTACATCACGTTGACAGAGTGTTAAGTGCGATAACTAGAGATGATTTAAAGGTGTGTGTAGGTTATATGCAAATACTATACCATTTTCTCTAAGGAACTTGAGCATTCCTAGATTTTGATATCTGCGGGGTGTCTTGAAATCAGTTCCCCAAACTTACTAAATGTGGACAGCCACATTTAATCAATGTTTTAAAAGAAATTGTATTTGAAAGTGTTACTGCTGTTGATGAGTAATTTTCAAAATTTTTGTCAAAATTCTTTTGTTATTTACCTTGACTGTTTACATTTTTGATGCTAAGTTTGAATAGTTAAATTCCTTAATAGTTCTTCAGTTTACATTGGTGAGATCTTCAGATTCCTCCTCTTTGGGTAGAAAAGATGTTACTACTAATAGAAGGTGAAGCTCCTTCATCCCGAACTATGCTGCATCCATGTTTTGGGCTAAATGAAGTCCAGTTGAAGAATGCTTGATATTTATTTATTCTTTAGTATCTTTGTTATTTTCTTGGTAATTGCGGTAAAGTAATCAAATATTTTAGAAGCCAGATATACAATTCTACAAGGGCTCTACCTCATAGACCTCTCATTGAGATAAATTCCTTAGGGTTCCTCAATAAGTACTGCAGTTAGTCTGAAGATGGAGATGGATTAGACTCCATAAAAATCACTCTTTTGCATCTCTTTGGCCTGAGTCTACTCAAATCAGAAGACTTGTTCCAAGACACTGAGACATGTAGCCTGTATTTCTGTAAGCGGCTGCGCAGGACAGACAGGGATCCATTGTGGAGGCATGAGAATAACATTCTTCTGAGTGCATCACGCCTTTATGCTGCTCTGTGTTATATCAACATTCCATCTGCAGATAGTGGGACAAACTGAAGATTTAGTCCCATATGTATGTTTTCTTCCTTCATCCCTCCCTTCCTTCCTCCATCCATCTCTTCTACTCTCCCTGCTTCTCTTCCTTCTTTTCTTTCTTTTTACAGTGTGGGGGATCAAACTCATGGTCTGTATATGCTAGGCAATTGCTCTACTATTGAGCTACATTCCCAGCCCTAGATATATTTTTGAGACGGGATCTCACTATATTGCTCACACTGGTCTCAAACTCCTGGGCTCAAGTGATCCTTCTACTTCAGCCTTTTGAGTATCTGGGATTGCAGGCATGTGCCCCTACAACCAGCTCCATATTTCTTTCAATTATTTTGTTCTGCTCCAGTTTTTCAGTAATTCTTATGGCCCACTGTTTAACCAACCTCTCTAATTGCCCTGTTTCAGCAGTACCTGGATTTTTATTACAGATTTTGAGTCTTGGAGAATAGATCCTTCATAGTAGCCATGATATCACTCTGAGTCTGCTGTCTTTTCTTTCTTGATCCCTACTTATTGCTTATTAACCTGTCCCTCCTGGGTAGACCTCCTGGGTGTCTCACTATTGATTTGTCTTATCTATCCTTTTCTACTCAGTCTGACACTCAATTTTGACACATTTTAAGACTCCTGTTCTATAATTTCAATTACTAAAATAAACACTCTTGTTTTGCTTCATTTAAGAGTCTCTAGGTTTGTGCCTTACCAATGGAGTATTTGAAATTTACTTTTGGATTCCTCTGGTCAAGATTTTTCTGTTGCCCACTAATTATATCATCTTTGTGTGAACTACTCATTTACAAAATATCCTGTCAAAATAGTAATTTCAGGGTAAAAATAAGCTTATGTCATTCATACTAAAGAAATATAGTATTTTTACTCTGCATGATAAAATAGAAGTCTTCTAATAGCAAAACTTAAATAAATGCGACTAGGAATCCAAAGCAATGCTATTTGAAAGAATGTTATAAAATCTTTTAAACCAATGGTAATGTACTCGATATCTTAAAATTCTGACCACACTTATTCATTATAGTCATCACATTGAACTATTGGAGGATTGATATATCAATCACTGATCTGTGCCATGAATGTTTACGAATTTTCTTATAAGTGAAATCAATAAATACCTAGTATGAGTAGCTTGTATTGTGCTGCCTAGTATATTCCTCTTTGCCTATACAGGGCAGAAAGTGCTGTTGACACATTTAATAAAGCTCACTACTATACCTTCTAGTCTGCTGAAACAGAAGCTTTCTAACTGTGTTAACTTGTTCTTGGTATTGTAGGTTTCAGAACATAATGCTCAAAGCATATATAATGTATATTAGAAGATTGTAATAAGACACTATGGAGCAAAATTGGAGACTGTTATTCTGCTTCTTTGCTTCTGGTTCTTTAGGCATGTGAGTCAGCCATGGGGAGATGTCAAGTCATTCCCTATTACCCCCTTACTAAAGTGAAGACTCCCGAGCTATATAGCCCACTTGTAATTTTTCTCTACAATTCTTTTGAATGCGAACACTTGCACTATGTCTTTGGCTGGATCCATTTAACTGCATGAAATTTCCAAGTACTAGAAATTAACTCCCATTTGATTGGCCCAGTCAAATAATATCAGTCCCTGTTAAGATAGCTACAGTATTGTGAGTATGAAAAATATTTTGCAAGCATCATGAGAAGAATTTCTAAAGATAATAGGAAATACTATCTAATGTTGAATATTTATAGAAAACTGAAATCAATTCATGTTTTTCTATAAAAATGTTGGAAGTTGAGGTTGTTTACTTTTACCTGAATGAGAATGATGAGCCAGAATAGGAAAGATGGAGTTATTTTGCCTTTTAAAGTCTCAGGTTCACTTGATTTGAATTATTGTTCAACCGGTACACTAATCTCTATTTAACTGACTGCCTGTCATGTACTGTGTGCCCCATATTGCCGTGAGTTCAATAAATGGTACAGAAATAGGACTGCTGCTCAGTGTGCCCAGATTTCCTCGCCTGGGTGAAATTTTCTACCTGACATACATTTGTTTTGTGTTTGAGAGTGAATACAAGGGCTCTGTGGTTATCCAAGCAAATCTTGTCTGCTTATAGGACTCCAATTCTTATCGAAAAATATAGTTTCTGTCCATGAGGAAATAAATTCTAAGCTTTGTTTTACTCTTAAATCATACAGTATTTACTAAATACCCTCATATTAATTGAAAATTGTTTGGATTTGTGTGGTATTTGGATTGTTCTTCTATTCCCTATCTGATGTGTACACAAGTAATCTCTTGCTCGTCCAGGCAGTGATTTCCCTCTATTCCATCAAGAGTGTTTTAAGTATTTTATCCTGGTCATGGTTGGTGACTTTAAGGCAGGGATTATCCAGGGAGCAACCAGCATTTAGCTGGCTTCATCTTTCTATTCATCCTTAGGTAAAAGGATAAAAATACTTCTGCAACAACAGACCAACCATTGTGTTCCAAAGTTTCCTTTCTTTCTTTGTCCAAAACTTAGGAAGCAAATGCTTTTTAGAGAAATAACTAATGTAATGAAGTAAGGTCGGAGATTTTACTTTGCCCCCGTGATTGTTTCATTAGCAGCATTCCGAGCATCTCCCTGGCACAGTGGAGGATGAAGTATTTTCCGCAGATGGCCTCTTTCTAACAAAGGAAAGAGTCTCCTTCAAGATGTCAGATTTTTTTTTTTTTTTTTTTTTTTTGTGCTGGGGATCGAACTCACGGCCTTGGGCTTGCAAGGCAGGCACTCTAACTGCTGAGCTAAATCCCCAGCCCCAAGATGTCAGATTTTTGTTGTTGCTGTTTCCTTGGTTTCTTCTGAGTCAATTTTTAAGTAAACCAACCTTACAATTTCAGTGGTAGTCAGCAAATAGAGTGCGGATTACTTTGAAAAAATTAAATAAAAACCAAGTTTGAAATCCACTTTTTCATTGTCAGAGTTTGCATGAAAGTTTGTCCTTTTCATCAACTCTTCATTATGAGCTTTTCTTTTTTGTCCTCTGAGTATCAGGCCTCGTGAAAATTGGGGAATTTTATAGCAAATTAATCTATTGGGAGGTAAAAGCTGTAAGTAGTAACAACTGAAACCACTAAAAGAATTCATGCCTAAGAAGGATGAAAGGACTACGCAATGAAGAATGTATGACATGATAAATACTGAAATTCCATTGTATGTTACAGTTTTGGATTCCAGAACTTTTATTCTAACTAGTTGCTTACTTTATAATTTAATTTGGTAAAAATCAGGAAACTGACACCCACAGAAATCATCTTCTCCTCTTTTCCCCTCATTGTAATTTATAGTGTGAATATTGGGTCAGTCATTTGTAATTTGGAACTTCTTCTGAATAATAAGAAATGTAATTAGAATGAGTAATTTCATGAGAAGCCACTTATATTTTCCTTAGTATTAATATAAAACTTTATATTGGAATCTTTGATTTATTCCAAGCATACAGCATGTTCTTATGCTCTGCCAACAAAATTTGCACATAATAATTTAATGAGGACTGGTGTTACCAAGCTTTGTGGGCTAAGACACCTTCACAATTGAATAACCAGACTAAATTTATTTTTTCCTCCTTTCCTGCTTTCTACTCTTCATCTTTCCATTGCTTTCTCTTTTCTCTCTTCACTTATCTAAGTCCTCGTGATTCCCTAAATCATATTTTGTTCATCAATACTGATTTTGTTCAGTGTTTTCTCAAGTCTGAACTACTTAATGCAATTCATATTCACATACTGTTGTGCTATTTAAATTGATCAAACTAGTTTTATTTTGTTGGTTAATAATTTTGCGGTAAAGCTGAAATATAAAAGGAAATTAGATATGTCACAGTGCTTTCAGTGCATACTCAAGAAGCACAGAATTGCTGATAATGGCCTTACAATTATTAATGTGTATTATTGATGTTATTAAGATTTGTATACATTTACTTGTAATTTTAATAAAATCTTCTTAATTTCAAGATGATTCACTATTTTCCACTTCATAGGATATCCTTAGGATTTATGTCACAGAGAGGAGTGTGTTGAAAGCAGGGTTGATCGTTGAGAAAAAGTGGAGAAAAACCCCAAATCTTTCTTTAGCAACTTTAAAAACCAATATATGGTTCATATATCTACTTCACTTTCAGACAGAACTCAATTAAATAGCTGCTAGTTAGCCACTACTGAGTTCTTGCAAGAGATAATGTTAAATTGCCTTAAGATTTCCACTACATTTGCCATTATATTATCCATGAAATGTTGAGGTAGAAACCAATACTTGAATTAGTTATCTTTAATTGCTAACTACAATTGTCTGACTAAATGGAGAGTTGTATGTTAAAATTCTAGAAGCAACAATGCCCAAGAAAACCAAAGGGAGAAGAGAAATGTTAAAACAGAAGAGCAACTAGGCACAGTGGTACCCACCTATAATCTCAGCACTCTGGGAGACTGAGGCAGGACGATGGCAAATTTGAGCCCAACCTTGCCAATGTAGCAATTTAATGAGACACTGTCTCAAAAAAAAAAAAAATAAAAAGGACGGTAGACTAATGATTATTGAAATACCCTGAATGAGATTTACTGAAAAGTAAAGACATGATAGAAAATACGGCACCAGATCATCAAGTATAGAGTTCTGGGAACTATCAGAAATGAATCATGGGAAACGTCTCCTTTCTGGGGAAGTTCAGCATTTTCCCGTACGGTGGTCTTGATACAGACTGCTAACTTTTCAGGACAGTACTTGGCAAACATTGTTGGTTTCCTACTCAGTGGCTCTTTCTTTCTTCTATGGGAATAGAATCTCATTTTCTGTGTTCCCCGGACTTCAGCAATTCACATCCTATTCCAAATTCACAATAGATTCTTTTTAATCAAAACTAATGATTATAATTTCATTCTTTTCATTAGTGACTTGTATAGGAATGGACATGTAAAGCATTAAATCATGTATGGCAAATAAGACTTCAGGAAAAATCTTTGGAAGGTGTAGAGACTTATAGGTAAATGTTTTCTCATGCATAAGAAGACACTGAAAGAGATAGTTTCCTTATGCCTCCGTTTTATCTTGATATGATTCCTGAATTTGCTTCGCATCTTGCTTTCATTTTGAAGCTGAGATCAATAGAGGGAAGAGTAGAGAGCCAAGAGAATTACAGTCGAGTGAAGAATGTTCTGGCAAAACTATGGCAGGAGTTACCTTACTTCTGTGTTTATTATTTTGTGAACTAGTAAATTCCTCCACTGCTATAATTTGAATTGGCTTTTCACTTATATTCAGCAACTATTATCTGTCTGACAAAACTTTCTTAAGCAAATTACCAGGTTTGTTCATGGAATTTCTTTTTATAAAATTTGTTTCATATAAACTATGTTATATTATTAATTTTCATTACTGTAAATTAATTAAATGCAGCAAAGAAAATATTTCTAATGTAAGTTGGCATCCTCCAGTTTTTCCTCACTTTAATCCATCCCCTATGCCGCAGCAGTGATTTTTTCACAAATCTAATTCTAACACTCTTGGATAAAGGGTGTCCAAATGTGCTCCGCACATGGTGGCAGAAAACTCTTTAGTAAAGCTATTAAAGCATTATCTTCTCCCCAATTTCAATTGCTTTACCTGAGATATTCAAGGCCCTTTTAATCTGAAGGTTGTTAGATTACACGATTTATGAAACATGGTCAGAGTTTTCATTTCCCCAAACCCCAGTCATATGGTTACTTACAGTCATTCTCTAGAAGTATTCACAACCTATTAATCTAAAGATGTAGCTATCAATAACATCAGACATTCTAAGTCCAATCTTTGTGTCTGATGTCTATGCAATTCTTACAACACCTAAGCTCAACTTCTGATACAGGCAGGTGCTTGTTTGGTTCCTTTGAACTCTCAGAATTGTTGTCTTGACAACATTCCATAGTAAATTGGATAAGGATAAAGCTACATGTCTTTCCAAAGTAGTCCGTACACATACACATTCATAATTCTAACATTTTCAACAACTTTTATACTAATAGCTACCACTTATTTATTATTTATTATGGACTAGATACCTGACCCGCAGACACATATACACTCCTGAAATAATGTGCTGATGAGTTGGAAACTCTCTAGGAAAGAGACACAAGTTTCTATCAGTTGATTGCTATTTTGTACCACCTTTTGCAGTTGCAGTAACTGTCTGAGAAGAGTCAAGATTATTTTATGCTTTCAAAAGTAATGCAAAATGTTATGCCTCTCTAAAACTTTATTATATTTTTATGAAACAATATGCCTAATGTTGAATTCATATAATTCTAGAGTATATAGCCTAGAGAGTTTTGAAACTGGTTATTTATTTTGAACAACCCTAAATCCTTTTATCTGTAATGTCTTTTTATTCTCTCTCTATCTCTCTCTCATGTATATTTTCTCTCTGCATCAGCAAGATTAAAACTACGTACCTAGTAGAACACTCTCTTGCAATCTGACATTTTCTCCATATGTTTTTTCTTATTCTTGAATCGAAGGATAAGCCGTTCACCATAACAGCAAGGTACGATGGTAGCCCTCCATTTATTGTCGTGTCTGGAAGGTGTAAGAGTAAAGTTTTACAACAGGAGAGATGCTGCCATTGCCCAGAGAGAATGTTCATTACATGTGCCGTTATCCCTCTGCTCGAACGAAAGATAAATGGGAGCAATAACATGCGGTTTGTGGTAGTTCTTGCTGTGTGCTTCTGCTCCCATCTTTACATCAGAGTTGTAAACTTGTTGAAATGTATGGGTATCTTGAAATTTTGTACACTTATCTCAATATTTTCCTTTCTATTTTGTATCACAATGTAAAAAGTATCCATAAAATAAATCTGGAAGTAGTTTGAATTCAGTAGGAATAAGGGGTATGACAGAAGTCTGTCGTAAAGGGCTGAATGGATAGGTTCAAGAACGTCAGTCACAAGAGGCCAGAAAACACAAAGACAGAAGACAGGGCTCAACAGATGTATCCTTGACTCAGTGGAATTTTGGGATTTGGGAAAGATCTGTCTTCTTTAAAAGTATAAAACCAGTTGATTATCTTTGCCTGTCCAAAAGGGATATGAGGGTTTGAAAGGATTCTGACCAGTAAATACAGTATGTCTGTCGGCTGGAACACAAGTAATTTAATAGATACTGTATGGAATAGGGGAGAATCTCTCTGAAACTCTTTGAGAAATTCTAGTTTAGATAAAATGAAAAGAAATTTTTTCTGAAGGACTTCTCAGAGCTTTCAATATACTTCCAAAACATAACAGATCATGAAAACTCTCCAAATTAAATATCTGATGGAACTAGTACTCTGTAGATAACTCTTTAGAAAACCCAAAGGTGACAGTATTTGACCACTTTAAGGAAGGAAATGTACATTAGTACATGCATTTCTGGACTTCTGACCTAAGATATAGTTGGCTGAATTTCTGGTGTGTGGCTATAATTTCACCAACTATTTTGTGAAGGAAAACTAGAAATTTGACGGCTTTTTATTTTTAATTTACTTTATCATAGGAAGGCATGCAATTCCATAATGTGAATTTTAAATTCTAAATTCTTATTTTAAATTCCAAATTTCTCCCTTAATGGAGGTCTGTCTGGTTTCCCTGCTATTACTAGCATTTATCAAGACATTATAATATTACTAACATTTATCAAGACATCATGTATGAAGCACTTTACATGGATTATCTTGATCTTTACAAACTGGACAGGTAAGCACTGTTGTTATTCCATTTTATACAGGGTATGATAAAAAACTACAATGAATGTTTAAATTTTAAAAATGTATTACAGTTTAAGTCTTAAAAAATGTCTTGAAAGACACATTACCATTAAGCCTGACATGCTCCCTCTCATTTTGAACACATTTATCCTACCATTCATGTCACGTTCTGAAGAAATCCTGGAAGTCCTCTCTCATGAGTGTTTTTAGTTGTGTTGTCCTCAGTGACTTGGTGTCCTAGATCTGTTCAAAACGTTTAACTCTGATAGTTATTTTGACTTCATGAAAGAGCCAGAAGTCACATGGTACCAGATTCAGTGAATAAAGTGAAGGAATACACACTATAATATTTTCATAAGCCTTCCTTTCCCATGGATGGCACTTGGCAGCATACCTTGTAAAGGTAACTTGCTCACACCTTGTAAAGACACTCATGCAAGAAGACTTCCAGAACTGCTTCAGAAAGTATGTTTGAAGCCAGGGGAGAGCATTTTGAGGGTGATTCATGGCATTCTATCTTTTACTGTAATAAATTTTAAAATTTTAAACATTCACCATATATTTTGCTCATATTCTCCAAGTTTAAAGAAAAGGGTCTTGTTAAGACTATGCACCTGGTTCCAGATTTCTCAGTAGCAATCTGATGAGATATGAAATCGACCAAGCAGTTTTGTCTTGAGATTCCACATGTTTTGTTGCAACTATTTCATCTCTTACCTTTTACTAGTTCTAGCTACGACGGTATATTTTTTCCTAACAACTAGCCAACGTTCTGGAGATATCAACTCCAAATTTAAACTCCATTCAATTAAATGTTGTGAAGTCTTATATTTCTCACCTTTACTTCACTCTTTTTATTCCCATGACCAATACCTCATGCATCCTTCTCTAGATTTTAGGCAAATTGTATTAATACTCTCCTGGGTTTCAGACTTTTCAATTCCAGCACTGTTTTCATACAGATGCCATGTTAATCTTCTGTAAACCTCTTACCATCTCCTTCTGTTTCTTAAATAACTCTAATTGTACTTTCTTCTAAAATTCACAGATCTGTAAGTGGTATCACAGAACTTTTAGCATGTACTTTTCACTATTATCATAAATTAGGTGTCTGTTTCAACAAAGAGATCTACGGATGATAGATTTGTATATACTGCATACTCTGTAAGGGTCTGACTTGGATTTTCACTTATAATAATTATTCCCTTGATGAATCCACTATCCTGTACTCACTATCTATATTCCATCTGCATATTGTAAAGGCGTACAAGTTTTTTCTAAATAACTGCATTAAAATGGCAAAGACTGTGTCGTAAAACTCAATTAGGAGAACTAAGTTACCTTTCTATTCAAGTTTTGTCCTTAATGCACTTTGCAACTGTTGCACATTAGCTCATGGTGTTTAAGAAGGCTGGTCCTCCCAGGCATTATCTTTTGTTCATTTACTAAGCAATTGCCAGATAGTATTTTATTCTTGATGAATTTTGGATTCAGAAACTTGAGAGAAGCTATTTAGTTGATTATAAAGGAATAAAGGAATTATGATAAACTCCTTGGAAATCTTTGCCCATTTATTATTTGGTGGATGCATGCAAATCTTATGGATAAACTGACCTTTCCCCGTTTCCCTGCAACATTATCAATGATCTGATTAAATGATTTGAGAAAATAACTCAGGCTTCCATACTTTTAAATTAAATCTATTAGAAAAGCAAGGATGGCAAACAAATGCATTCGTGGACATTTTAAGTATCTTCTATTCTAGAGATAGCCTCTGTTTCACTGTAGGTGAATTGGAACATCAGAGCAAAATTGGACTTGATAATTTAAAAATGTTTGTATATAATCCATGTCATCAATTTACCTAGGAATGTTAGGGTTGGTTTTGCAAGTTTCAAGCAGTGTATTGAATGATTCTCTGCTTCATAAGTACAATAATATCGTATTTATATAGTCCTTCCAGACAATGTCTGTGTCTACAAGAACAGAGGAACATGGGGAATTTAAAAGCATTTTGATATTTAATTTGATTAATTACCTCATTAAGGTCTTGGTTTTCTCTGTTCCTCTGTGGCTGAACTATAACCCAAATACATTTTCTGAACTCTTCCCAGCATCAAATTATGTTCTTTGAATTGTATCACCTAACCAAGTTAAATCTCTATTAATAGGGGAGAATAATGAATAGTCACTGAAATCAGTTTGTGTCTTGAAGTCAAACCTATAATATTTTATTTTCTATTGAATCAAGGGGCAAAAAGCCTAGTTTTATTTCCTCCCATGTGAAAAAAAATGTACACTGAGACTCTCAGTGCCAACTCCATTTATGGCGAATTCACAATTCAGCCACTATATACAGTTAATGATCTGCAATTTGACGCTTACATTTATAAATGTCAACCTCTTGAATTGGTCCTGAAGGGAAATGTTGAGCAGTGGTTTCAGAGTCTGGATGTAAAACACGAGGTAATTTGTGTATGGACAAATTTGCCTACTTCTCTTACACTGCATACACTCTAGAGAGAGTTTAGTCTAAAATGAAAGAAAACACTTCAGGCCCTTTTTTAGCCACTAACTTATGGGCCTTTTTATTTAGCACGATTTATTGCTATCCCCATATACAGTTAAACATCAGTCTGCTTTGAGCCGAGAAAAATTTCCAGGCCTGTAACCTTTGTTTTTAACTTGGAATGTAACAGCTGGAGTACTGTCATCCTTAGAGTGGACCGTAGGTCTTTGGTAGTGAGACTTCACTTATTCAGCAATTAGCACTTTTTCCTTGTTTTTGTTTTTTTTTTGTGTGTGTGTGTGTTGTTTTGCCCTTTCTCTGACATGGAGTTACATCAAATCCTCTATTGTTAGAGCTTCACAAGAAGGTGAAATCATGTTGATACAACATGCTTGTAGTATCTGCACTATATTCTCCAGTCTCTAATAAGATGCGTGATCTGTCCCACTAGTTCAGCGGAGAGGAGAAGGCAGCATGGCCATCATCTTTTACTGTATTGATCCTCATAACCTGGGGGCAAAAGGCTACTCTTATTAAAGTTTGGTCATGTTTAATACTTTGCAATAAAGAAATGGGAATTTTTAAATTGGTGAGTATACACTGAAGTGTTGGAAAGGAATATTACCTCTAATTTAAAAAAAGCCAAATCAAATCATGTAGGTCAACAAAGTGGAATAGAAAATTGGGGGATAGTAAATTAATAAAAATATTTTTACTTCATTTTAAAGTCAATTTATGATTATCAAATTAATTGCTATAATTTTTAATTGGGATTCATATATGGACTGCCAGATTATCAAGATCACATTTTTAATTGCTGTAATAGCCCTACTCTTGTTAAAAATGAGGCTATGTGACTAAACTTTAGAAATAAATAATATGGGCTGGAAGTGTAGCCCTGTGGTAGAGCACTTGTTTACCATGCATGGGCCTTTGGTTCAAGTTTCTAGCATCACTCTCCCCGCCCATACACACACAAAAGAAAAGAAGAAGAAACACTAAATAGGTCTAAAGTCTGGCAGAAATGCACCGAAATTAATATTACTATGAACTTGAATGTATACATTCATGCATATGTAGTATAATAAATTCCACTTGTTCAAAACTCATTTATTGTTTCTGTATATTTTGTCTAATTTTTTTATCATGTTTGCTATGTGTTCCTTCTCCACAAATAGTCAAATCATTTTCCAGCCTCTGTCACTGGGGAAAGGGAGCATAGGATAAAATTCTGACAAACAGAATCATGTCAGAGTAATTTATAGCACTTCCAACTTTCCTTGTTATCTGGCTGCTGAAGTTCTATGTTACACTAATACTCTAATACCTGCTCAGTAACTAATACTTGTGTCCTAGTATTATTTTAGAGCTAAACTAGAAAATAATAGGCAGTCAGAGAAGGATTGAGTCCTTGAGGAAGTCAGATGCAAGCTTGCGTAGAGATAAATAGCAATTTCAGATTATACTGTAATGATACCACCTGGTCCAGTGATGCCTCCAGCTAGGCATCAGAGGCACAGGCGGGTAATCAGAACATCTGGACCTGTACTCCCATCCCTTTCCAGGAATGCTTCTGTGCTTCCTACCATTAGAAGTTATAGATAAGCTAACGTTAATGATGAATGATGCTTGCCAGATACCCTTGCTACATGCCTACCTCCCTTATTGGATCAATATTAACCGAATGACTCTCCTTATAATCCTATAGATCGACTGTAGTCTGGCTCACATTACACCCACGTGTGTATAAACTACTCCTGACACAGATCCTCCACAGCAACCCACCCTGGACTCCTCCTGGAAATCCAGGAGCTATTCTTCTTCTTATTATATCCGACAAAACTCTCTTAACCTCTTCTTTTAGTTTGCAACTTCATTCCTTGGTGTTGTGACATCATGAACTTGGAGAATCTGACATCTATCAGGTTGGGAGTTATTTTTTCTGTCACAATATATACTTCAGAAATCTCCATCAGCAGAACTATGTAACAGCTACATTTTGAATATTTATTGTGCCTAGCACAAATGTATTTTGTGCAGAACATTTTTAAAAGGCACTTTTCTCCTTACAAATTAACAAACAATTCTACATACAGTGGCCACATGTTCTAGTTTGCCCAGAGTTTATCAACTCTGCCATTTTGCTCTGGATAATTATTAATACCACTTCTTTCATCTCAAAAGTCACAGTTTCCAATGATCAAGCACTCACATTCTTCCTTTACTGTGCAAACTGCTCCTTAGGGCAGGTACATGGACAATGAAAAGATGCTTCTCTTTATGGCATATCCTCACTGATTACTGAAGTATTGATAGAATCAGACAATGAATGCTTGGCAACAGCTAACGCAATAATAGTTCAGGCAGTAGTTATTGGTGGTTGCTCACATCACACTGGAGCTACCCAAAACCTGCAAATAGAAGCGCTAGCTACACCTACGAAACAGTATCAGACTCAAATTTAATCAAGTTGATAGATTTTAATAACAGTATATAGGAAACACCAGAAACAAAGAACGTGATTAGTGACATCACTGGAATGAAGTCCAGTGAGATCTACTTGGTTAAAATTCTACAAGACAAAAACAAAAAAAGAAAAATCAGTTCTTTCAAAACAAAAAAATCACATGGAAAAGAAAAAAATTAGTAGTGTGATCTAAAGATCAGGAGATTTAGGAAACACATCCAGTTGCAACATATAAATATCATCTAGATTCTCAAGAAGCACTTGGACATTTAATTATATTAAGAAATTTAAAACAGGGCAACCCACTCGGGTCCCCTCCTGTCTCTCAGGAGCTCTCTTTCTCTCTCCCCATAAAATTCCTACTCTTAACCTCCTTTGTTCCTTAGAAGTCATTCTTCGACTTCGGGGAACACGAACTCAGCGTAACTGACATCTAGCAGGTTGGGAGTTATATTTTTTCCCCTATATCATTTGGAGGTCCGCACCGAGATAATTAGAGGAGTTGCTCATGCCTTCTCTGCTATGCCTTTAATTAAATATTATAGGCAGTCAGACAGGGCTGGGCCCTCAATGGAGTCAATACACAGGACAACTATGGCTAGAGGCGCATCCATTGAAGGTCAGGTCTCAAAATAAGGATGGAAAGACCAGAGCCACACCCCTGGATGAGGGATAAACAATGGACTGAAGATCATATCTGTTAAAGTCTAGGTCACCCAGGTGGGCGACCAAGATCTCCGGATCCAACCCACCCTGGAATGTCCTTGTTCTCTCCTTGCCGATTTACTATGTGACTTTCTTCCCCATTGGATCACTATTACCTGAACGACTACACTTGTAATATTATTGGTTAAT
>PVJO010031089.1:0-14715 GCA_004026905.1 Hystrix cristata
TTTAGTACATAGCGAGAGACATGTATCTAGTTTTAGTTGCCAGCATGTAGCAAGCCATTTTTCCAGCACCATTTGTTAAAGAGGCTATCTTCCTTCCAGTGAGAGTGGCTCCTTTGTTGAAGATGAGGTATTTGAGTGTGTCTGGAGTTGTTTCTGCATCTTCCAATCTGTTCCACTGATCCTCAGGTCTGTCTTTTTGCCAGTACCATGCTGTTTTTATCACTGTAGCTTTATAGTATAGTTTTAGGTGGGAGACTGTGATGCCCCCTGTCTTGCCCCTGTTGCTTAGGATTGTTTTTGCTATTCTTGGTCTCTTCTGGTTCCAGATGAAATTCATGATTGTCCTTTCTAATTCTTTGATGTATGTTAGTGGTAATTTTTAAATGTTACTGAAAACACTAGCATAATTCTTGTTATAGACAAAAATAAAAGCTATTGTAATCCATGTGAGCAATGTATCTAAAAGTGTATCTTAGTAAACTGTCTTACTTTTTTTAAATTTTTTTGTTCTATTAGTCTGGTTTTTAATCTGTATATATGATAACTAGCTATATAAGGTCTTATAAAATAAATAAACAAATCTGATGTTGGCAAAATAAAGGGGGAGTGGTGGAAGGGGGGGAAGAATTGGAATGTGTTACGTATATGTATCAATTCCCTAGAACCAATGTAAACATTTTGTATACTGCAAACACATTAATAAAAATCGAAGAGAAAAAAAAGCTATTATAGGGAACTTTACAAACTACATTCTATTCAATTCTGAATTATTATGAAAGCTTATGAAAGTTATATACATATTCTCAGGTGTAGTCAGGCCTTGTTACTTTTGTAATTTTTAAAATTACTCCACAGACTTTATAAAAACAAAACAGAAGTAAATTATGTATGAAAAATTAAGCACTCACCTTAAAATACCATTCCTCTCCAAAAATAGCTAAAAGAAAAAAGTGAGACAAAAATACAGAAATACAAACTCAAATACCACTAAAATATTTAAATATTTGCATTTATTTGGACACAAAAATAGAAGATAATCTGATGCTAGAATCCAAAAACAAAAAACCATTTCTCTTTAGATGCTAAAAGCTAAACAAAACTTGTTTCAGAACATAAAAGCTTCATTTATTGAAAAATGAAAGATGAACAAAACAAAATACAAAGGATGACTGGCTAGCTAGCTTTTCTTTCTTACACAGAAAATGCCTGTTGTTTTTTTCTAGTATCTTTAAAATTTCAGTTAGCTGATCTAAGAATTTTTAATTAATTAAATTCTAGTTTAATTCATTTTAACATTATTTGAAAATAAACTACATGTTAGGTCCCACAGCATAAACACACATATGAAAAATAAAGTAAGTCGGGAGTTGGGGATTTAGCTCAGTGGTAGAGTGCTTGCCTAGCAAGTGGAGGGCCCTGAGTTCGATCCCCAGCACCCTCCTCAAAAAGCCAAGATACAAAAAAAAGGATAAAGTGATAGAACAAAATGACTAAGCATTTTGAAAGTCAGTAAACTTACCAAGGGTTTAAATTAAAAATAAACAAAAAACAAAAAACTGACCCACTGCCAACTATTCATCCTCCTAAGTAAAGCAAACTAAATGAGTTTAAATGCCCAAGGCAAGGAGCAAGGAGCACAAACACTACTCCCACCTCTACAGTTTCTCAAAAATTATGAAAAAAAAAGCCTATGCATATCAAATGATGAGGAAAAGCTAAAGACACAAAGGATATTCTTAGGATTTCTGGAGTCTGTTAAAGCAGCAACAGGGTATGAAAATCCCTCATTCAGCTCTGGAATTTAAAAATCTCTGAGTACATATAAGGATAATTATTTGTAGGCCTAAATACACCTTACTCAGTTAAAAGAAGACCAGAAAGATTTAGAATAAAAAACAAGTTACTTATTGATACATGCTATGTCAAGAATAAACATCAAAATCATGATATAAAATCAAAGAAACCAGACACAGAAAACCACATAAGGTATGCTCCCCTTTATATAGCCCAGACAAAGCAAATTTATGAAAACAAAAAGTGGTTGCTCCTTGACTGGGGATGAACATTATAAATGGACATCAAGAATCTTATTGGAGGAATAAAAATTTTCTTAAACTGATTTATAGTAAGTTACTTAAGTCATAACACTGTATACTAAAAATGGATGCATTTTATGCTACATAAAATATATCTAAATAAAGCTTTTTTTTTATAAATTAGCAAAGCTATTCCTACGGAATAATACTTAAGGATTAAAACTTACCACCAATTTACAGTACATTCTCTTATCAGTGATGAAAAGATTGCAAAATTCCAGCTTCGCTATTTACTACTTACATGTGTACAGTCATATAAGTAGACAGTTTGGGTACACAATGGCTATCACAGTATCTCATGCATAAGAATGTTATAAAGTTTAAGTAGGATAATGCACATAACACAATTAACATTGCTTCTGATGTACTCATCGGTAATAGTAATTCTGAGTTATTAAAACCATCCCCACAAATTTTCCATATACCCCTATCTAAATTGAAAAATAATTCTGTTCATGAGTTTTTTAAATATAAATTATATGCAAAGTAAAAATATAATACTGAACAAATATACAAAGCAACATTCAGCATAAAATGTGATTACGAAGTATTGATAACTTTTGAAAGCCCTGACAAAAGATGAATCTCAGTAATTCATAACCAAAGAGAACACATGAAAAAAATAATTGTGAGAAATCAAATTTTCAGAAAAGTTTACATAAAGCCAAGAATTACCAAGAACACTCTAAAAATTGAATTCAATAGTAACTGGAAAATGTTTTCAAAAAACTGAAAAGTAAAACAATGATATACTAATTTACACAAAGGTTTTTTTATTTGTCTATAAAACCTTATATTTCAACTCCTATCACTGTTTCCTCCAGTCCTAATTAGATGGTTTTCAGTTTAAACATGAAAAATTAAGAAAAACCAAATAGAAAAATACTCAGTAATTCAAAAAATATCATGCCAGCAAAACTAAACACCATCTTGCAAGACCCAGCATAGCAAAAAGGACAATTTTACAAATATATTTTAAGAGATAATCTGCAATGTGTAAATTTTTCTCTCCTTAAAATTCCCTTAATTAAAAGAATGTGTATTGTATACTGTCATGGGGTCAGACGATCTCCCTGTATTGCTCAGTGATGTATCTCCAGTGTCTAGCATTCAGCAGTCACTCCCCACACGCCTGTAGAGTAGAACTGAATGAATAATGTGAAACAGCAGACAATCATGGCAGAAAAAGTTAGTAGACATTTTTACGGAAATTGAGCATTTTTTTTAAAAAGAAAATCTACTTATCCTATCTCTAATGTTCCCCCTTGCTCTTTAACCGTCTTAAAAAGGACCCTTATAAAATAGCACCAGGAGAGCAAGTTCCCAACTTCCATCATTTAAGTACACGTGGAAAAGGTGTCCAGATGAACTACAAAGCGGGCGCTCACCAATCAGCCAATAACTTTATGACTTGTTCCCCAGAACTGAAAAACATAAATTTCTGTTATCAGCTAACATCCAGTTTATGGTATTTTGGTATAGTAGCCTGAAAGACCAAGGCATGAGCTAAATGTTCCTTTGATTTAGTTTTGATTCCATTTAGTAGTACTAAACTTGTCTATATTCTCAAGCTCAAGTCTATATGTAAAGTACCATGGTCTAACTATTCAAGTGTTTGCTAACACAGTTTTGAAAAATGATTAAAAAGAAAAGAAAATTAAGCAGGAAAAGATCTGTAGATCTCGCTATACTGTAGAAAATGATAAAATTTTTCTGCAGAAAAGCTATTATGTGACACCAATTATATAAAAGGAGAGAACAAAGATATCTGTAAAGATAAGCTTATAAACAATCCAAAGAATTCTAATAAATTCATCTCTATCTCCTTGTCTATAATTTAAGTAGAACTACCTCAATTTCTCCATTCTTGACTTGGTCAAACTATACTAGTTGTTAAGAAAAAAAAACTATGCTGTATTTAAAAGATAACTATTCTAAGCAAAAAGCAAAAGATATAAGTGAGGTAAGATCAGCTTCTGGCCTTTGAGTTAGATGAAAGTAAGACTTAACATTAGTAATATGGTCGCACAGAATGGGAGAAAATACTGGCAAATCATGTATTTGATAAAAGGCTAACTTACGAAACATTTAAAGAATATCTAAATCTCAAGAATTAAAAAAAAAAAAAAAACTAAAAACAGGCAAAGAACTTGAATGGACACTTTGTCAAAGCCAGAAATAGTGAATTAAGAACATGAAAAGATTCTCAATGTCACTAATAAGGGAAATGCAAATTAAAACCACAATGAGATACCACTTCATCTTCATTAGGATGACTATTATCAAAAGTGAAAATAATAAATGTTGACCAGAATGTGGAGAAATTCGACCCTTGTGCATTGCTGGTGGGACTATAAAATGCTGCAGCCAATGGTGGAAGTCAATATACCAGTTCTCAAAAGCTAAACACAGAACATACGATCCTGCAAATTCCACCTTTAGGGAAATATCCAAAAGAAATGAAAGCAGAAACTCAGTTGAACACATGTTCACAGAACCATAACTCCCATTATCAAAAAGTTGGAGGAACCATTAATATGCGAAGTGAAACAAGCCAGATACAAAAGACAAATATGGAATGATGATGAATCTACCCATATGGTGCCCAGAATAGTCAAATTTATAGAGGGAAAAAAAAAAAAAAAAGAAAGAATGAATAGTAGTGGCATTGGGGGAGGGAGTAAAGCAAAACTAATTTTTCAATGAAACAGAATATAAAAATTCTATAGATAAATGGTAGCTGTAATGCACAATGTGAATATATTCATAATACCCCTGAATTTTACACTTAATATGGTAAATTTAATGTTACATATGCTTCATCCCAATAGTAAAAATAATTTTATAGCAAATGGTACAGTTGAAAGACCTTGACTCGAGAAAGACAGGATTAAACTGAAGCACTGATATCCTTATCAGACAAGTAATTTGACCTCTCCGGGACTCAGTTTGCTCATCTTTGAAATGAAAACACTGTAATAGATGATGTCAATTTTTTTTTTTTTCAGTTCAAAACATTCTTTGAAAGCATATATTGAAAGCCAGAATAAGCAATGTTGAAATTCATGCTAGTGCCACTCAGGTGGACATAAGAGAATTAACATACCAATTCAGTTTTGGTAGTTTTAAAAACATTCAGTTTTAAGAGAATGTTAATCACAAAAGCAGACAGATGAATATAAACAGATTTGGGGGAAAAAAAGATCTATTGCTCCAGCATTAAAAGTATTCAACTCTAGATTTGTGGCCCCTATCAAACCGGTATTATTAAAAATAGAGAGGGGAGCACACCATACTTTAAGCTTTCAACACAAACAGCACAATGCCTATCATAACCTGAGTAATTGAAAAATGTTTAATGAATGGCATTTCATCTCTCCTAACACAACTGAAGCTTCTTGAGGACAATGGCAAAGGAACAATAAAGAAATTCACATAAACTTTAAAAACTTAACTTTTAAATTGAAATTCCAGGTCAAGAATATATAAATCATCAATGTTCACGTAATGGAATACTGTACAGCAACAAAAGTAAACAACCTAAAAATTGCATTCCACAGTTTGGATGAATGTCACACACATTAATCTGAGTGACAGAAACTAGTGAAAAAGGAATATATGTCATATAACTTCATTTATATTAAGTACAAGACTAATCAAACTAATCTATATTATCAGAAATCAGGACAGTGATTAACCTTAGATGAGGGAGAAGGGGGAGAGGTTTGAAACACTCCTAATAGTCTGTTTCTTCACGGGTGAGCTAGTTACCACAGTTCAGTTCAGTTAAAAAAACAAAACAAAACAAAAAAAAAAAACCTGAACATGTATACCCATAGTAAATGTACTTTTTGGTAGGTATTATCTCAATTGAAATTTTAAAAAATAAAGTTGAGAATTTATTACTGTTGCTCCATTTTAATCTCTTTAAAAAGTTAAATCCAAGATCTATCTAAAACTTAAAAGCATCATCTCTTTAAAAATGCTGAAAACAACATCAACAGGGGAGACTAAGGCTTAAACCTACTAGTGGCAAGAAAGCTATAATATTTTACTGTCCATAAACTAAGTCTTTAAATACTCTCATATTTTAAAAACAAGTAAATCCAAATTTAAATTATTATTCAAACTTTGTCATTATTGGTCACTGTGCCTCTTCTACCACACCCTAAACACTCTTCAATCTTTTTCTAAGGGACCAACAGAATGAAATGTCAACCTGATATAAGCTAGGGAGCAAAATAAAATTTTCTGAGATGTTTATGTATTTGAAAACTATAAAGTATAGAATGAAAAACACAATACAGTCACAAACAAATGAGAAAATAAATTCTAACTTTGGTTAAGAGTTTGCTCATTGAAGTTAAAATTTATTAATAAGAAATTTTAAAAAGGAAAAGAAACTTTCAACGTTACATTACTTAAACCACACACTTTTTTTTTTTTTTTTTTTGGTGCTGGTGACCGAACTCAGGGTCTTGTGCTTGCAAGGGAGGCTCTCAAACTACTGAGCTAAATCCCCAACCCCAAACCACACACATTTTAAAAAATTATTAACAAATCTGATTATAGTAAACATTCTTACTATGAAACTTCATACGTAATAGGTCAGTTCAAAAATAATTATAAATGAAAACTATGAGGTATGATCAAGATATGGTGTTTAAATGAAAAAATGTATTACAGCATAAGATATACTGCCATGAGTCCTCCTCAAAGTACTCTCCCTCACTTTAAACACACTTATCCCAGCATTCTTGCCATTTCTGCAGCAGTACTGGAAGTCCGTGTCCATGTCTTTAATTGTGCTGTAATGGCTGCCTTGATGTATTGAGTGAAATAAAAACTTCTACTTTTTATGGTCATTTTGACTTTGGGAAAAAGCCAGAAGTCACTCAGTGCTGCACCTGGTGAATAAGGTAGCTGAGGACACACCAAAATGTTTTTACGAGCCTACCTTTCCTGTTGGACAGCATGTGGCAGCAGCATTCACCATATTTTTAGTCACACCTCCTAAATATGCTCAAGAAAAAGGATATCCAGAGTTGCTTCGGAAAGTGGCAAGAATGATGGGAGAAGTGTGATCAAAGTGAGGGGAGGTACTTTCAAGAGAATTACTGGCGATGTGTCTTTTATTATAATAAATTTTTATAAGTTTAAACATCATATTTTTGATGACCCCTTGTAGAAACTATTTTGCTCATTTATATAGATTTGAATTTTCGTTAATTCCAAGCATACTACATAATTTTACGATGAGCTATAAATGTCACTGTATCAAAAGCATGGGATATAGGAAAAACACTTTTTATTATTAAATGAAACATATATGTGGCATTATATGTGTACTTTGAGCAACTCTGTAATATGAACTTTTAGAAGCCAAGTGGAATATCTTATATGATTCTGGAAGAAGAAAACCATGAGTAGGAATAGAGTTGACATTAAATGACATATTCTGGATGTTCTACAAAAATAATCCTCCCTGAGAGTTAAATAAAACTCAGTCTTCATGCTGATTTTCATTCACTCAAGTACTATATAATTATTTTCTCTAGTGTTTTATTGACTTCAAACTGCACTTAGTAACATTTCAATTTATTGGATTTTATATTATTATTATCAAATTAAGAGTTGCTAAAAAGTATTACAAATATCATTTTCTATTTATTAAGAAAAATAACTTAAAGAAATGAAAAGCAATACACTTCTGTAAAGCAATGAAAATACACTGGAATAATATACAAGTGGTCTTACCTAGAAGAAATAAGTGTTAGCATTCTGTCTTTAGTATTTAATTGGAATGCGCTCTTTTGTATGTCTGCAGACATATTTTAGCTCACATGTAACAATATTTGCAGTAAACTTTACATATCCTTTAAAAAAACCTTTTGTTTTAAAATATTTAATTCTTTTCATATAAAGTGAACAATTCATTTTGGAAATTTTGGACACTTTGAAGAAGTTAAGAATTTTCTATAGTAAACAGCACAATTAAAATTACTTTAGGCTTACAAATAATAAGTAAATTAGCACTTAACTGAGATGGTAGTTTTCAGAAATACTTAGTAAAACTGATATCCACATATGAACTGTGACAAATCCATGGTATTTCTTAATAAATTAGAATATTGAATTTGGCACAAATGTATTCAATATGCTACATACATACAAATAGAAAGTTAAACCCATATCTAAATAGCATAATAAGTAACCTATGAGGAATACAGGTAAAGAAAGAAAAATGAAATTTACCAAGAGAAATTATGAATAATCACCTTTAAATGTTTTCATTTTGTACAATAATTTATTCCAAGCCTTTATTACAACTTCTATTTTCATTTTTACTTTTCTGGCTCAATAGGCAAATTTTCTGGAAAATGTATGCATTCATGTTACTAATTTCTTTTAAAGTTATGTATTATTTAAAAACTTTAGTATTTTAGGTAAATTAATACCTATTTTTTCTGAAAGTTGTGCCACTATGGTAAAAATCCAATGGAAAATATATTCTGAAAATATAAGGTTACTAATTAGGATGAAAAAGTAAAAATATATTCTAAATATTTAAAATATTTCAATTTTAAAATATAAAAATGTTTCATTGGAAAAGAATTTCAGATACTTAAAACATTTCATAAATGTAAACAATCATTTTTAATATATTAAAGGTACTGCTTTTAACTAAAAATACATGATTGGGAAATACTGCTTTTCTCTCTATATTTCTAAATTTAAGGAAATATGATCTCCAAATGAGGCAACTCAATCCTAAATACAAATGATAGTAACTAAAAACCAATTTCTTCCAAAATGTAACTATTGAACATGTCAAATATAGCCTAACTTTATGAAAGAGTACAATTTACTCAGTGATTATGAATATGTATAAAATTATCTAATAGACAAAAGTGTTGCCCTTAAATATTAATTGAAACCTTTCTTTAAATCTTCACATTCTCTCTCAAAGAAAAAGGCACTTGCTCTTGTAGTTCCAAATTACACTCTGAAGCAGCAATATTTTACTGTATCTCCAACACAGATTAACAGTTATTACCCCAACGGTAACAACTATAACCACAATAACTATAACCCAATGGTAATACTATAGCCACAAAAGTACTGTGAACTAACACATTTCAGACATTTAAAAAATTTTTATAGATTCGGTAAAAGACAGTATAACTTCAGATGTTTTTTCTAAAGTTTTATATTAAACTAACATGGGTATACAACAGATATATTTGGTTTTGTCCCCTTTTGAAATTATGAAATGAAAAGTAACATAAATACATTTTAACATGTAATACTTACCAGCAAGTGGGGAGTTTTAGTAGTTTACCATAAAGAGCAGTGCTGAAAGAAGGAATAATTGGCACAGGTAAGCAATAAGATCCGCTACAATCCAAAGATGTCAGTCCTGCCTGGAAACCAAATATCTGAAACAAAAAGAAAAGATCCAAGTGTTCACAAACTTCTAATAAGCACAGGATGAAATACGTCAGTTTCAATTTTCTGTACAACAGCTGCACAATATGTTCCAATGTCTTTTTCCACTTGCCAAATGATCAACATTTTCTTTTATTCAATTTGGCCCTGATTAAATCAAAATCAAGAGATCTAAACATATAGTATTTCTTTCATATCCCTAAAAGATCACTGCTTTTGAGTAATTTTTAAATTTCACATTTTATTTCTATATATAACTTTCATGTACTGTTTATTATCTGGTGGAGTTTACTTATTTCCCATAAACACAAACAGCTGACTGCATTTTCCCCATTCTAAATTATAAATTAAATGAATTGGTGTTAACATTATCTGATTAGAAGTACAGTAACTACACGAACAATCTTTATTTTTTTTATTTTATTTTAAACCAAGAACATGTATTGGTACATTTTACATATAACGGTTACATTCATCACATTTATTTTGTACCTGTACATGATGCATCTTGGTTCTCCCCCCTCTTCCCCGCCCCTCCCCTGTTCCCTCTCTCCCTAATTAGAGCAGGTTTATTCTTAATTTTCCATATTTTCCCTTTCCCTTTTCTTTCCTTTGTTGCCTTTCTGCTTTTCCCCTTCTTTCTTTCTAGTACTCCTCTCCTTTGTATATTATCTTCCTTTTACATAATATCTATTACACCTCTTTGTCCTTATTTAGAGTTATGATTTCTCATATCAGAGAGACAATTCGATGTGTACTCATGAGTGTCTGATTTATTTCACTTAAAAGTATGTTCTCAAGGAACATCCATTTATATATGAATGACTCTAGTTTGTCCTTTTTTATGGCTGTGTAGCACTCCATTGTGTAGAAAAACCACATTTTCTTTAGCCATTCGTTGGTTGTTGGGCATTTAGGTTGTTTCCAAGACTTAGCTATTACAAATTGTGTTGCTATGAACATGGTCGTGCATGCATCCCTATGGTATGACGATTTTAATTCTTCTGGGAAGATCTCCAGTAGGGGAATAGCTGGGTCAAATGGAACCTCCAGCTGTAGTTTTTTGAGGAATCTCCATATTGATTTCCACAGTGCCTGGACCAGTCTGCATTCCCACCAACAGTGGAGGAGTGTTCCTTTTTCCCCACAGCCCCGCCAGCATTTGTTATTGGATGATTTTTCCACATACGCGGTTCTTTCTGGAGTGAGGTGGAATCTTAACGTTGTTTTGATTTGCATCTCTTGGATGACTAGTGATGTTGAACATTTTTTCATATATTTATTTGCAATTTTTATTTCTTCATCTGAGAAATGTTTATTCATTTCAGTTGCCCATTTTTGGATTGGGTCTTTAAATTTGAGAGGTTTAATTTTTTTGAGTTCTTTGTATATTCTAGATGTTAGACCTTCGTCCAATGGATAGCTAGCAAAAATTTTTTCCCAGTCTGTGGGTTTTCGCCCTGCTCTATTGGTGATTTCTTTTGCTGTGCAAAAGCTTTTTAATAGCATGTGGTCCCAAGCACTAATTCTTTGTATTGTTTCCTGTGCAAACCTCGAAGACATAGGGGTAGGAAAATTCATGAACAGAACCCAGACTGCACAGGAAACAATACACGAACAATCTTTAAAATGTATTTTGCCTTTAACTTTCATTATTTACACAAAAAAAGGATACCCCAAAATATCCTAAATTATTACTTCTTTCTCCTTTTTTTTGTGAAAATAATTGTAAGATTGAGGTTTTACATTCCAGGAAATTTTGTACATGGTATAAATTACTCTCCCTACGTTTACACTTAAAACAAGCAGACCACGCTAAAAAAACTGTATAAACAATCCCTAAAATTCCTGCACACTGTAATTGTTTTAATAGAAAGAAACATTATAACACTATATTTTACACCAAACATTGCAGAGAACTGATGGTATTTCTGTTTCAATTATTTCCAATACAATAAAAGATGAACATGTTATACTATAAAGACTGGCACATAGGAACATAAAACAGCATTCCTGTTTTCCAATAACATACAAAGCAGCGTAACCTCAACATTTATCTTTAATTATTTTTTAATCCCAGTGAGTTTATTCTCTACTGACTTCACAGCTATCGACCCAATCTCTAAGATTAATGTTAACTGGTAAACTGCAAACAAAATTTTCAGATGTAATGCATTTATTCAATGATCATAAAACAATGATCAACTTCTTAAAAGGCGAGCTGAGGGTGAACACCGTAGAGCGACTGCCTATGCAATAGGCTCTAGGTTCAATCCCCAGCACATAACATAAATATACTTAAGAGTATTAAGCTATTTCCAAATGGTTTCAAAATCCTATTATGCCCCTAACATTTATCAACCAATAATGTTAAATACTTTCTTCTAAAACCAGTTTTTAGTGAATGAAATAGTGTTCTGGAAATAAGACATTAAGAATTACATTTTCAAAGAAAACTGCATTTCAAAGGACACACCTAACAAAGAAAATTAAAGTGATATAACTACAGTATTAATTTCTATAGGGACTCCTGTTAGCAATCGGTAAGTACAAAATGAAGAAAAAAGGCTATGTTTCAAATATCAAAATGATTACTTAAACTCATAACTTAAAAATTAATGTATTGAACATTTGTTCTTTCTGAAGACTTGTTGCAACCAAGAGTGTATGCAAAGAAATCTTGCTGGGCACTGTATAATTCTGGCATTTCATATTTTCTCATAAAGGTGGAATACTTAAACAATTCTGAAATGTACAATTATATAAAAATATAAAACACAATTATCAAAAGATGTCTAGCCTCCAAATATTTCTAGTAACAAATAAAGGTAACATTTCATTACATCATATTATCTATGTTCAACTAGGAACTCTTTCAAAGCTACTTTCTAATATTCTTTTGAGTCCCAACAGTACAATGACAGACACTATCATTAGCAGTACTCCAATGGAATTGGGTGAAGAGGAGATCCCCTGCTGGTTATTTGAAGAACTGCAAAGGACTCTAGGGAAACTGCGTGTAACTGTGTAATTTTTTAAAATATCGTACTATATTTACAGGTTTTCGACATATGTTACTGAGGAAACATTCAAGCAGGTAAAAATTATAAACAAAGAGGAGGACCTACCGGAAATATTACCTTATATATACTGCCAAATTATATTTAAAATGTCACATTGTGCTTCCCATTATCTACCATATCAAAAATAATCAGTATAAATATTCAAATCTCTTCTAAATCATAGCAGTTAGATACACAGATTTACAATATTTATAAAACCTAATGACTTGTCAACACTGTTTCACCAAGGTCATAAATATATGACCTAGAAAAAGGAAAACCAGCACAGTATGAATAAAAGTTACTTTCATGAAGAGTAGTACACATATTCAGGAGTGTAAGAAGAGTGCTGAATGATGAAAAGTAATAGTCTCAATCAGTAAAAATGTGTAAGAAGTACAAGTGTAACTACCAACATAAATTTTATCTGAAGTACATACAAATTTGGACAAATGACATAAATATCACATTAAATGAAGGTTAAACACAATGCCACCAAACAAAAAATAATGGCAAAAGATAAAAATAACTGTATCACCAATATGTTAATATTTTACAACAAATGTTCTTGAACTAAGATCTCAAAGAGAGGAAACCTTGAGATTTTGAAACATCATAAAGTTCAAATTTTTATTAAGAAAAAGTAGCCTAAATTAGGATTTACAAATTTGAATAGAAAAATACAAAAAGTATATGTCAAGCAGAAATACTGGTAAAAGCAAAGTAAGTGTGATATAAAACAAATAATTTTCTTTTTTTATTAATTTTTATTTTTTACCAAGAACATGCACTGGTACATTGTATACATAATGACCCCATTTATCATGGTTATTTTGTACCTATACATGATGTATCTTGGTTCCCCCCTTTCCCCAACCCTCCCTTCTATTCCCCGCTTTCCTTATTTACAGGTTTATTTACATTTTTCCATTTTTTTCCCTTTCCTTCCGTTTTCCTTTCCTTCTTTTCCTCTTCTAGTTCTCCTCTCTTTTGAATATTATCTTTCTTTTACCTAGTATCTATTATGGCTCTTTCTTTTTATGTACACTTATGGTTTCTCATATCAGACAAACAATTTGATGTGTACTCTTGAGTGACTGATTTATTTCACTTAAGAGTATGTTCCTAAGTGCATCCATTTACCCACAAATTACTCTAGTTTATCCTTTTTTTATAGCGGAGTAGTACTCCATTGTGTAGAAAAACCACATCTTCTTTAGCCATTCCTTAATTGTTGGGCATTTGGGTTGTTTCCAAGACTTAGCTTTTACAAATTGTGTTGCTATGAACATGGTTGTGCATATATTTCTATGGCATGAGGTTTTCAATTCTTCTGTGAAGATACCAAGCAGGGGAATAGCTGGATCAAATGGAACCTCTAGTTGTAGTTTTTTGAGGAATCTCCCTACTGATTTCCATAGTGGTTGGACCAGTCTACATTCGCATCAACAGTGGAGAAGGGTACCTTTTTCCCCACAGCCCGGCCAGCTCTTGTTGGTTGATTTCTTGATAATAGTTATTCTTTCTGGAGTGAGATGGAACCTTAGCAATGTTTTGAATTGCATCTTTCGAATGACCAGTGATGTTGAACACTTCTTCATATGTTTATTTGCCATTTTTTGTTTCTTCATCTGAGAAATGTTTATTCATTTCAGTTGCCCATTTTTGGATTGGGTCTTTAAATTTGGGAGGTTTAATTTTTTTGAGTTCTTTGTATATTCTAGACATTAGACCTTTGTCTGATGGATTGCTAGCAAAAATTTTTTCCCTGTCTGTGGGTTTTCGCCCTGCTCTATTGGTGATTTCTTTTGCTGTGCAAAAGCTTTTTAATAGCATGTGGTCCCAAGCATTGATTCTTTGTACTGTTTCCCATGCAGTCTGGGTTCTGTTCATAAATTTTTTCCCTACCCCTATGTCTTCGAGGGTTCTTCCTATTCTATTCTCCAGTAGGTTTAGTGTTTCTGTTTTAATGTTTAGAGCTTTGACCCACTTTGATTTTAGTTTAGTACATAGCGAGAGACATGTATCTAGTTTTAGTTGCCAGCATGTAGCAAGCCATTTTTCCAGCACCATTTGTTAAAGAGGCTATCTTCCTTCCAGTGAGAGTG
>PVJO010031090.1:0-14708 GCA_004026905.1 Hystrix cristata
TGAGTTACTGGTGATGAGAACGGCGAACTGGTGGTATGAATTCCTAGAGTTTTTCCTTTTCTCTTACTTTCTTTATTGTTATTAAATGACTTAATTAATATTTGTGAGTGGCTTCTTGTCTCCTTCCCTGCGAATCGAGCCCTAAAACACTAAGTCCGTGCACGGCGACAGCAAGCATTTACCTCCTTGCTGTTACAGGCCTAAAAATATTTTCTCCCATTTTGTAGTCTGTCTTTTCACTTTCTTCATGATATCCTTGGTATATAAAAGGCTTTGAATGAGTGCATTTATTTGTGGTTTCCTTTTGTTGTTCATGCTTTTGATGTCATATCTAAGAATCCATTGCTAAATACAAAGTCATGTAAAGGTAAGTCTATACTTTCTTCCAATAGTTTTATGGTTTCAGCTTTTATATTTAAGCCACTGGTCCATTTTTAGTTTGTTGTGTATGGTGTGAGGTAGAGCTCCAATTTCATTCTCTCACCCATCAATATGCAGTCATTCCAGTACCATTTCTTGAAGAGAATATTTTCTCCCATTGTTCAAAATCAGTGAGCCATTTGTTTCTAGACTCTCCATCCCATTCTGTCCATCTGCATGTCTGTCTTTATGGTAATGACATACAGTTTTGATCACTTTGGTTGTAGCTTTGCAGTAAGTTTTGTGAGTCCTCCAACTCTGCTCTTTCAGTACTGGAGACTGGCTCGGGGCCTTCACACCGAGCTACACTCTCATCCTCATCCCTTTTCTGACAGTTTCTCACTAAACTGCCCAGGCTGGGCTTGAACCTGAAGCCCTCCTGCCCCAGCCTCCCAGAGTGTACCATGCCTGGCTTCACCCCTTATTTTACTGCTGGGGTTATTAGCAGACTTCCTCTCTCCCTTCTTTTCCAAAACTTCTAGGTAGACAGGACAATGAGGGGAAACTGATGAGGACTGTATTTACACATAAGTTCCCAGGTTCTTAGAGGAGAACCCTGTCAAGGCAGTGCACTTCTCACCAGGGTCTGGAGGACACGCCAGTGTGGTAACTATTCTCCGCATGAGCTCCTAGGAAGCCAAAACGTAGCCTATGTGCAGGCCTGCTGAGGAGGGACGAAGCCCAGAACTGGACGCAAGAAGACTACTGTTGGCTTCGAACTCCACACACTCCACACGAGACGTTCAACACAAGCTGTTTGAGGCCTCCTCCAGCAGACTGGAGACTGGCAATGAGGGTGAGGACGGGAGAGTCCTCTAGCTCCGACTGGCTTCCCGGTTCTTACTGCAGAAAGGTTTCAGTTCTCATCAGCTAAATGAGCAGGCTGCGGAGAGCAAGCCCACCCCAGTCCAGGTGGAAACGAAGGAGAGATCTGGGGGACAAAGAGTCTGATGTAGCCAAGCACGATGGTGAGCACCTTGGATCCCAGCGCTGGGGGGTGGGGGGACGGGCGGCGAAGCAGGTGAACGCGTGTGTGCACAAGGACACACACACACGCGCACACACACATCCCACAAGAATGCAGCCAGGACAGAATTAGGAGGAAGGTCTTCAGAATGTTGGTAGTTCACGAGCTCTTCTGTACAGAAATCTGGTGATAGCAGATGACAGAAGAGGAACAGCCGGATTCCTTTTCGGCTCAAATGTAAAACTTTCTAAGTTCAGAGGAAAGAGATGAGACAAGGAGGCAAAGAGAAGGGGAGAAGTCAAGGGAAGGAAGGAAAAAGAGGCAAGAACATACAATGAAAGGGTGAGGCCAGAGAAAAGTGAGGAAAGACAAAAAGAAGTAACAATAAACAGAGACAAAAAGACCAAATGAGCACAGAGATAAAAGGAGGAGAACAAACACAGGGAGGAGCAGAGCGGGTGAGGCGTGTGGTGTGAGGGGTGGAGGCGGCTTCCTCGGCCCTCGGTGTCCTGCGAAGACTCCCTTCCCGCGCTCCTGGCACGCCTGGCACTCCGGGCTCGGGGCCCCCGTCTCGGCACTTTCCGAGGCGCTCCTGAAGTCTTCCTTCCCGTCGGTGAGCGATGATCCAAACTGTCAACGGTGGGGCGGAGCGCCATCCAGCAGGAACAAGACGCCGAGTCCTCGCCCACCGGATCTGGCACCGTGTGACTTCTGGCTTTTCTCCAAAGTCAAAATGAACGAGAAAGGTCAACGTTTTGCATCTATTCAGGGGATCGAGGCAGCTGGGACAGCACGACTAAAGACACTCTGGACACAGGACTCCGAGCTGCCGCAGCAGGTGGCCGGACGCTGCGACGAGTGTGTTCCGAGTCTGGGGGAGGATTTGAGGCAGATTCGTGGCGATGTGTCTTTTACTGTGATGTTTTTCTTTTCTAGTTTAAATGTAACTGTTTACATTTCTTAAGAGGGCCGAAACCATCACCATACTTAGCCCGGACGCAAACCGGGCGGATGCGCAAACCCAGGACCTCCCACCGGGGCGCGGCCCGGGACGCGGTGACCCTCCCGGCTGCGCCGCGCGCTAGCCCGCTGGGCGGAGCGGCCCCGCCCCCCGGACCGCCCACCCCGACCGCAGGCAGCCCCGCCCCGCCGCGGCTGGCCGCGATTGGCCCCCACAGGCCCCGCCCCCCGGACCGCCCGCCCCCGACCGCAGGCAGCCCCGCCCCGCCGCGGCTGGCCCCCACAGGCCCCGCCCCCCGGACCGCCCACCCCGACCGCAGGCAGTTCCGCCCCGCCGCGGCTGGCCGCGATTGGCCCCCACAGACCCCGCCCAGGGGGCGTGGCCGACGCCGGGGCGGCCCGGGAAAGGCTGGACCTCCGTGTGCCGAGCGAAACGGCTGCGGGACTTCCGGGCCAGGCTGACCAGCTGCGGGCGCGTCCGCTCCGGACTGCAGCGCTCCAGCGCGGCCGCAGGCTGTTTCCTGCCTTCCGGGCCGGGGGACTGAGTGGTGACTTTTCCCTTTGCGGAGAGGCGTTGAGAGCCCAGAGGGTGTAGACAGCAAGGCCAGGATAAGAAGGGGCCTTGTAGCGTCCAGGATAAACATGTTACAGAGGGGAGCCTCCTCTGCACAGACCCCCAGCTGCCGCGGCTCCTCCTGCCTCAGTCCGAGGGCTGGGACTGCAGCGCGCCCCACCATGCCCAGCTACGTAGACATTTTACGTGTGAAAAAGAATTGGCAGTATGGGCAGGCTGTAAACCAGCTCTCCAGACAGAGCTACAAGTAACTCAAATCCAATCTTGGTCTTTGTTAAGTCTAGAGGATACTAAAGTAGAGTTCAAGGTCCCACGATGCCCTGAGGGCACTAGAGGCAGAGAAGTGTTCAGAGACCCGATTTTCTCGCCCAAAACTTCCAACAGTTAGCGCTCCTCTGCGGGATCTACAGAGGTGGGAATGACTGTTTTTGAGGGAACTGGTTCGTTCCTACTTCAATCATGTAAGAAATTGAAAAAAGGCCCAGGAAAAACAAGGATTTCTTTGGCGAGGATTAAGCATTGGGAGTAATTTCAATTTTTATTTTGAACAAGATGAAACAGAACCGAGGATGTTCCTGGGTCCCAAAATGAGTAAAAGACTTTCTATTATCTATGAGTGTGATTTCACTCAAGGGCCAGAGAAACTAGAATTTTACAGAAATCTATGAAGAGACCATGAGGGGAAAGGATAAAGTATTTTGTTTTGTTTTTCTCTTGTGTGTTCCCTATGGAGTTCCACTCTTCTGATGTAAAGGTTACATCTTCAAAAATGAGTAAAGTAACTGGAACGAGACAGGTGATCTCCCTTCCCGTCTTATACCAGTCAGGCAAGTTTGCTGAGTCGCTGGTACACAAATCATGAGGAATGTGGACAGGGTATCTGGGCTCATCCTAAGCTGGGTCGCCTTTGGATACCATGCTCTTTGGGATGTCTAGGTGTAGAGAAGGCTGGGCTAGCCAAGAAATCATACATCGAGCAACAAGTCCCTAAAATGACTTCAGAGAATGATGAGTACAGTTAAGGGGATAGAAATGGGTAGACAGCTGTTAATCTGCATGTATAATTAATTTTATAAAGACTTATAAGATAAATGAATTTGATGCTGGCAAAAATATAAAAGGGAGGTAGGGGAGAAGGGGTAAGAAAAGAATTGAGATGTGTTACATACATGGATCTATTTTCCAAAGTGAATATAACCATTATGTACTGCAAATCTGTATGGGTGCCTGTGATCTCAGCACTCAGGAGGCTGAGGCAGGAGGATATCTGCAAATCTGAGGCCAGCCTGGGCTACACAGTGAGTTCAAGGCCAGTCTGAACTATATAGTGAGACTCTGTCTCAAAAAAACAAAAGTGAATGGTTAAACCATGGGACAAAAGCACGTGAATATCTAAATCATGGAGCAAAAAGCGCACAAGCCGTGTGAGGATCAAGTGGTTAAATACAAGAAGTTTAGATGAGTGAGGCATGTTATATCTGGCTATCTGGCTATTGTCCTCCTTTCCCCAAGAAAAACTGTTTAGCCTTGAGACAGTCCTTGCCCAAACTGCTCTCTCCTGCTTTTTTCTCTTACTCTGATACTCTAAATAAAAGCCAGAGAGTTCTCAGCTTGGCGGCTTCTTTCTCCTGGGAGTCTCCCACATGCTGGGTGCTCTCGGGTGAAAATAGCCCCTCTCGGCCTCTCGGTGACTGAACTAAGTCTTGTCTCTGAGTAATCTTTTTCATCCTCTATACCCGTCATGGTTACTCACTGCAGTGAACATGTACTAATAAAAATTTAAAATTAAAAAAAAGAGGAAAGTAGGGTACAGAATAACTGAAGAAAGAGACATTTCTGAATGGGTAATTTTGGAGCTGAGATTTACACGATGAGAAGCAACCACATGAACTACAAGATTAATGTTCTTCAAAGAAAAAAGAACTCCCTCCTGCATGCTTGGCACAGGTTAGAAACAGCAAGAAAGTGGCGTGATTCAGACACGGGGACAATGTGGGGAAATGCGAGGTAAGATTCATGAGAAGCAGCCAAGCGTGGTGGTGCAGGCCTGTAATCCCAGCAGTCGGGAAGCTGAGGCAGAAGGATCACTGTGAGCTTGAGGCCAGCCTGGGATACATGGTGAGCTCAAGATCAGCCTGGACTACACAGCGAGACCCTGTCTCAAAAAAAAAAGAAAAAAAAGGGTTCCTGAAAAGCGGCCAAGGACCAGACCACATAGGGCCTTGCAGCCACAGTAAGGATTTAAAAGGTTTTAAAAGACAATTAAAAAGTTTTAACCAAAAGACTTGCTCTTTGAAGTCACTTTCCCTACTTGGTGATCGTAACAGTGAAGGTAGAAAGCAGATCTATTAGAGAGGCGTGGGCTTAGACCACAGGAAAGACAACGGTGGCCCAGATGGGACAGCCACCTCCTGACCACTGGAACCTGTAAAGATTGCCTACACGTATCGCAAACACTCTGCAGCTGTAACTGTTTTAGGCTACTGAGATGAGGATCACTCAGGTGACTTTAAATGCACTTCCAAACATCCTTCAGTAAGAGAGAGGCAGAGAGATTTGACATAGAAGAGAAGGCGGCAATGTGACCAGAGACAGAGACTGAGGTGACACGTGCACAAGTCAGGGAATGCCAGTCACCACTAGAAGGCAGAAGAGATAAGATCAGGACTCTCCCCTGTGGTCCAGGCAGGGCACGCACCCTGCGGCACTCTGCAGCTGTTCTACTGGCCTCCAGAACATACGCTGCTGCTGCTGCTGTCCTGCAGCTGTCAGCTAAGCAGTTTGTGGTGATTTCTTACAGTAACCATGGAAAAAAGGCGGCTTGGAGGAGTGGTTTAGCAGTGTGTACCAGCAAGGGGTTGAAGCCTGCTATTGCTGTACACAGACTTACTGCCGTTGGGCTCGATTTGCAAGACACCACTCACAAAGATCAATTAAGTTGTTTAATAGTAATAAAGAAAGCAAGAGAAAAGGAAGAAACTCTAGGTAACCACCAACCCACCGTTCTTATCACTGGCGATCCACAGCACAGGAGTACATAAGAGCACAGAGAGCCTAACTTTGGCCGAGAGGAGCAGCAGCCACATTTGCAAGAGAAAAGCAGCAGCCACATGGGTGTGGGAAAAAAAGGGGACTACACTGGTGCTGCACCCGTATTTATCTGTGTTCTGACAAAGGAAAACCCCCTCCTAAGTGGGCCTATGCAACTTAACTCAGGCATCCATCCCGTATCTGGCTAGGAGCCAGGATGGCGCCAGAGTGCATAACTAAGTGAGTTCTTTCTGATAATACTGACAGAAAAAGCTATTCCTGTGAGGTTAGCCAGACCTCACAGAAACAGGCACACACCGGGGTCAAATTCCGGTCAGAACACAGACATTTAAGCCAACTCACAGTGGCATCTAATGAATCTTACATTTGGCCCTAGAGTTGGGGAGAATTCGTATAGACAGAAAGCAAGCTTACAATGTTTATAGTACATAGTATGTATTTGATGATACATCCAACAATTGCATAAACAGAAAAACAAGCACACAGAATAGTAAGTGGTATTGGAGTAACTATAGAAGAAAAATACTTTTGCGCTGTTCAGGTACTGAACAGAAAATCATACCAGTGGTGATTTGAATCCCGAGTAATCACATGAGAAACATCTACCAATTTATTTGTTCGATATGAGTTAATAAGTGATGTTCAGCCTAATTGCCTTTGGTTTTTCTGTAAATGTTGCAACAGCTGTTCAGATTCATTTAATATAGAAGTTAGACTAGGTAAGGAAACAAACAGAAGGGATAGGCAAATATCAGGGTACCCAGGTAAAATGAACATCTTTACTAGATCAGGAGCCAGACAATAAACATCACCATTTCAGTAAAGAATCTCAAGATGCTGCAGACATCCCGAAAAAGGAGCAAATGATCCCATTAGGCCTAATTCCCAGCAAAACACACATGTTGAGATTCCACTTCATATAATACAGAAAAGTTAGACAGGGGATACAAAGTAAAAACACACAATAGAATGTTGTAACAAGCAAAGTTCTATTACTCTGATCAGGCCATTACAATCCTGCCCTCAATCTGTAGGGATGCATTCACTAAAAGTAACATTATACTGATCAATATATGAGCCTTCTATTTGGCGTAACATAAAATAATTATCCTTTATAATAGGTAAAAAGACATAGAGAGCACAAAGGGTTTTGGTTATTTGTGGGTGCTACTGTCCCATAGCACCATGCGTCTTTGCAGGTGACATTCTGAGTTCAGCTCTGGATCCGATGTGAATCCAGAACCTGCAACATTGTTCACCAGGTTGAAGCATCGCCCTGCTTGAGAGATTGTTAAGCTGTTTCCTTTTGAGTCATTACATACAGCTGTTGCACAGAACAAATAATCCAATCTGTTAATACTGAAATATTAGTGTCTATAGTAAGCTGTGTCACACGGGCTGTATTAAAGACTTTTAACATCTGTTTTTGATAGTCAAGCATATTTTCATGAGGCTGGATGGTTGTGGGCATCCATTTTATATTTAAAGTTACAGCCTCAGAGATACCTTGGCCCGTGTGATGAAGTCTATTAGCTAAAAATTCTAGGTCTATAGAATTTATAATTCCTACCCGTTCCAAGTCCACCTAACAAAGTGTCGTACCATGCCGTCCACCTTCTTGTAGCACTTCCAAGCCCAGAAAATGTCGATTTGGGAAAAGTTGTGTTAAAATGTAAAACCCTTTTTCAAGCTGCAATGGAAGTGTTAACACAAGTTTTAGGTAGGTGTACTATTTGCAGATAGGACAGATTCTCAGATTGATTAGCAAACAATATATATATATCATATTTCCCCCAGGACCCTGTCTAGTGATCTGTGATGCATTTGTACATACCAGGAATTGGCTAAAATTTACCAGCGTCATGTTTCGCATGGGTGTAGTACAATTCAGTATTTCTTATTTCATTGGTGTCGATGCTATATTACTCAAACAACACGATATGTTTACATTGGTGGATATATTAGGGTAAGAGAGGAAATATTTCTTCCAATAATGACACCTCATAAAGGAGGGTGTCTGGACCATGCAGTACTACTCTCTATAGTAGTTATATTTATAATATTACACTTTGTATTTGCAGGGCAAGCAAAGTTATCTTGAATCCGGTTAGTAGTAGCACACTTCCAAGCCCAGCCAAAGTAAGGTTTTGGTCTCAGGGTTAATCAAGGGCTCCGGGATGAAGTGAGATGAACTGTCAGAATGCAGAAGATAATCTACTCACTTAAAAAGACATAACTAATAGCATTATAGGATATTCATTTACAGGCATCATAACCACTACGACGTTATTATCTCCGTTTGCTATGATTTCTCCTCTTTAGGGGGGATCGCTTGGGTGCCTTTTGACCCATGCTTTAGCTCCTTCTTGTAATTTGTCACTAGAGCCAAAACCACCAACACGAGTGGTTATGTCTGGAGGGGTGGAAACTTGTTCTCAGGTCACTCGTTTCACTGGAATGATCAACAATTGAGCAATTCTCTCACCAGGCACAAAATGTAGGGTGTTAGGAGATATATTGTGTAATAAAATTTTATTTCTCCTACATAGTCAGAATCAATAATTCCTCCCATAATTTGTATTCTTTTCAAAGCTGAACTGGATCGTGCTGCTATGTGCCCATAGTGATCTTTAGGGAGTTGTATACAAATACTAGTTCTATACAATGTTTGCTTTCAGGATCTATCCAAGTTTCTTCTATAGTGCTCAAATCATTACCAGCAGACCCAAAAGTAACCTGGAAGGGAACGGTAGCCTGTGGATGTAATGACCATCACTTCACAAAATATTGTATCATATTTTTTCTGATTTGTAAATTAGGAGTCATCATCTTGGCCAATGGGGTACTTTCCCCTAAGGGTGTGTTATTTAACTGTTGTAAGGCCACAAACAAGTTGTCTTTCCAATTAATGTAAGAATTATTACCTAATTTTCTTAATTTTTCTTTTAGTAGCCCATTCATTCTTTCAATTAAGCTAGCACCTTGAGGATAATAAGGGATATGATAAAGCCATTCAATATTGTACTCCTCACAATAAAGGTGGATTAACTTACCTTTAAAGTGGGACCCCATTGTCACTCTGTATCTGCATTGGGTTACTATAATATAAACTAATAATATCTGTGGTCTTACAAGTGTTTTTCTGAGTGGCATGCTTGTATGCGCAGGAGACTAGGACTCCAGAGAATGTATCCAAGCAGGTGTACATGAATTTGTACCCTCTAGACATAAGCAAAGGCCCAATAAAATCAATTTGCCAAATGTGGGCTAGGGCTTTTCTTCTTACTAATTCCCCAGTCATAACATTTGGAACTTTCCTTTGATTATCTAGCTGGCAAACTGTACATTCATCCTTAGTTTGTTTCAATGTAGACAAAGGGATACTAATGCCTCTGTCCTGTGCCCACCTGAGCATAGCAGCAGCGCCTAAGTGTCCTGAGTGACGATGTATCCATTTCACCAACGTTACCTTGTTATTCTTGGGAAGGCTGGCAGTCAGCTTATTCTTGGGAATGAGCCAGCTTTAGCATTGTACTCATGCTTCTTGGAATTCACTTGTGCAAAGCCTGGTGATTTAGCTCAGTGGTTAGAGTGTTTGCATGTGCACCTACATGAAAAACAGATACATTAGTACATGATAATGACTCCCAAATTTCTTTCTATAATTCGCTTCCTCATAATAGCTTATCATGAATTCTACAGTTATTATGTTGCCACATAGGTAGCCAAGTGGCTAATCTGTTTGTGACAGCCCAACAGTCAGTACAAACAGGACACTGTTTTCCTTTTTCATACATGTTGGCTTGATACACCACCTGCAGTTCAGGAAACAGACTTTTTCCTTTTCCCGTTGTTTCTAAGATCATGCCAGTAGTAGGATTAAAAGGTATAGCCTTCCAATATCAATCTTGCCCAATATATTTAGCAGTTCCACCTGTAAACTAAGCATGCTGTTTTTGTTCTTGGGTCAAATCATCATATCCGGTATTCCATGTAACAGGAGAATGTTCTTTTCGTAACTGCTTTGCTGAGAATGACTCTACTGGGTCAACAGGTGATTGGAATACTAGTCCGTGTAAACGCATTATTCCAGTAGGGCCTGTTTAGGCTCTATTCTCAATGTACCATTTCCATTTTATTATACTAGATTCCTGGGCATGTCCTATTTTGTGGGAGACTGGATCACTGAGGACCCACTGTATGATTGGTATCCCTGGCCTCAGAAGTACATCATGTTCTGACCTAATTTGCTCAATTTACACTAAAGCCCAATAGGCCGCCAAAAGCTGACACTGAAATGGAGTGTAGATCATTCCTGTACTAGGAAATTTCCTTGATTAAAATCCTAAAGGGACCCATTTACCTTCTTGTTTCTCCCAAAGGCTCCAGCTAGCATACACCTCTTCAATTGTTACCTGGAGCTCCACAGGTCCTTCTCTCATAGGCAATAAATCTGAAGCAGTTTGGATTGCTATTTTTGCTTCTTCAAAGGTTTTACTCTGTTCTTTGCCCCACTCGAATTCATACTTTTTCCTAGTCACTTTATATAGGGGCTGTAACATCTGTCCTAAACGGGGACTACGTGCTCTCCAATACCCAAATAACCCAATAAATTTCTGGGCCCTCTTCTTAGATTCGGGAGCTGCAAAGTCTAATATGGCCTGTTTTGCTTCAGGGGCTATTTTTCTATGTCCCTGATTCCAATAAATTCCTAAAAACGTAATGGATTGACTAGGCCTTGTATCTTGGAGGGGTTTATTTCCCATCCTTTGGTTTTTAGCTTTCTTCCTAAAATTTCTAACACCTTCTGAACTTCAGCTTCAGAAAAGCCTTGAACTAGAATATCATCTATATGGTGGGTAATTTGAATCTTTCCTGGTATGACAATGTCATCTAAGTGCTCTGCTACTATACGATGGCACATAGTGGGGCTACGTTTGTATCCTTATGGCATCTAGTAAAAGCATATTGTCACCCCTGCCACATAAAGGCAAACTGATCCCAAAACTGCGAGGCTATAGGAATACTAAAGAAAGCACGAGCCAAGTCTGAAGCAGCGTACTGTGTGCCCTGGAGAGTTTGGATTCTCTCTGTTAGTATTACAGTATCTGGGACGGCAGCCATTAAGGGAGGAGTGACTTTATTTAATTCCCTGTAATCTACCATCATCCTCCAACTCCCATCACTCTTCTTAACTGGCCAAATTGGATTATTCCACTGGGTGGTAGTAGTCACCAACACCCCAGCATTTAAGTAATCCTGGATTGTCTCAACAATCTCTTTATGTCCTCCGGGAATTCTATATTGTTTACAGGAAATAACCTTAGTCAGCTTCGGGACTTCAATTGGTGTCATGTGTAACTTCCCTACAAGAAGTGGCTCTATTCTCAAAGGGCGAATTCCAAATTGGTATTTTGCATCCTTTAAATGGAGAGTCAGTCCTTTTAGTACACCAATACTAATTATATACTTGGGAATAGGTACTACAACAACTGAATATTCCTTTGTAGGTAAGGTTCTAATTTTCAAAGGCAATTTACTCTGCTTGGCTTCAATTTCCTTACCCCCAACCCAATTATTTTAAGACAAACGCCATGCTTAAATTTAGAGGGATTCCCATATATTAAAGAGGCCTCCGCCCCAGTGTTCACCAAAGCATTTGCCACTGTAACTGATCCATTTTCCCAGTAAGTTGTAAGACAAACATGGGGTCTATAATCCTTCTACTTATTTCTCTAATCCTTAGAGGACCCACAGCTTGGCCTTCCTCCTGTTCAAACTTCATCAAACCTGAGAAGGGCTACAACTCCAGGCATGTGGGAGCAGAGGGCTCTACCTCCTTCACTTCTACTTTGTTAGCTTTCTTCACCTTTTCCTTATACATTTGCCTTAAATCCCTTGTGGGTAAATTGTTTATTTTTTCCCAAGAGACCCCAGCTTTCAGCAAAGTCTGAAACATTTCCTTCCTTGAGACTCTATTAAACATTCCCTGAGTTAACATTCCCTGCGACAGGAGGAGCAGACTTTGGCTTCTGTTCCCATTCTCCCATGTCTCCTAATTGAGCCATTTTCTCTAAGACCACATTTAAGGCAGTCCCGGTATCAGCTAACAACAAAATCATCATTAAATGTTTGTAAGCAGGAGGAGCTGTTCAAACCCGAAGATTATGATGTGATACTGACCCTCCTTGGTCCCAATAAGCACCTGCCTCTCCTACCATAACTGCAGTTTTCAACACATCTTCCCTCAACTTCTGCATGCCATCTCTCAGTGTGTACCAAGGGCGGTCAGAATGAAGCCACATCCATAGGGTACTTGGACCCTACATGCTTCTGCTGCTAGGGCCAACAGATCAGTGCCGACATCTGAATCTCTGTGCGCACGTATAGCATTTTGCACAAAGGAATTAGAACTGACAGTCAAAAATTTCATACAATCCTGTCCATCAAGCAGTATTCCTCCCGCTCCTGCATCGGCTATTCTTACCATCCAAACAATTAGAGGCTCCCCTGGCCTCTGTGAGAATTTACTCAAAATATCATTAATTTCCTGTTGTGAATAGTCTTCTATGGAAAGATGAAACACATTCTGATCTAAATTAGGACCCCTTCTCCCTTCCATCCTTCTAGTAATAAGATGGGTTTTTGCTAAGGGGGGGTCCTCTTGTCCTCTATATTTAGCAGCCTGTTTCTAAATCATCCCAGTCCACTTCATCATCAGTTTCATCCCAAATGTCACCATCCCATTTATCAGGATCCCAGTCAACCTGTGGGCAAGCTATCACTGTACACACTTTCTTTTTATTTATCTTGCCTTTCCTCTTCTTGTATGTATATTGTGCACATTGCACGTCAGCTTTATTTCCTCTTCTTGTACTTACACTGTGCACATTGTACGTGACACATTGCCATGTTTTGATAAGTCCAGGCCTGATATCCTAAAATATAATTTTGACACTGCAACATGGCCAATTTACTCTGTAGCTCAACATTTTCCTTTTCTAATTTCCATTTCTCTTCACACAACATATCCTTTGTTAAACACATTTTTCGATAGGCATGCAGTAGGACCTAGCCGCGCCAGCCAGTGGTACATAATTCATTTTCTTTCTACCAGAACAGTTTGCAACACTTCAGTGACCTGTGACGGATTAGCCTCACGCAATTTAAGCCAGTGCTATTAGCCCATTCCTTGGCAAAGGCAGAGAACTGTAAATCCTCCCATCCGGGAACATGACAAGTCACATATTTAACATTCTCTTTTTTAGCAAAGAAAGGCATCTTCTCTTCTTTTATTCGTGAATCCAGCCGACCAGGCCAGTTTGCTCGCTGTTACACAGTGGAGAAAAATCCCATGTGACTGGATTCAAGACACTATATTTTTGCAACGATAGAGCGCCTAGCATGTGGGAGGCCCTGGGTTCAAACTGCAGCGACACGCACACGCGCGCGCGATGTTTTTTTGGAAGCGAGACCAACAGGACCTGTTGATTATGGTTTGGGGTGCCCGGGAAAGGAGAAGCAGGCTGCTCGAGTGAATGAATGATGGCACCATTTACGATGAGGGGAGAGGGGATACGGGTCCCTAAGCATTACTGTTTGCTGCAGTCTTGCTCCAGAAGTGTAAGCTAGCGTGTGTCCGCGCTCTGTTACAGGCACTGCCCCAGTTCTTACCTGTGCGGCCAGAGGCAAGCAGAGAACTGTGGAGAGCAAGTAGGCAGTTAGATACCAGCCTGGAGTTGAGAGGGGCCAGGCTGCAAAGAGAGATCTGGAGTTGCGCGGGTACTCAGCCAGGGGACCTGATGGGAGCCCCCGAGGAGACTGTGTGTGTGTGCGTGTGCGTGTGCGTGTGCGTGTGTCGCGCGGCCCGCCGGCGAGAGCGTCCGTCAGTCCCGCGAGGCGAAGCGCGAGTCGCGGGGTCTGAGCTAACCGCTCGGGCAGCAGCGTGGCCCGCGGTGGAGCTCCGCTTGGCTCCGCAGGCGGCGGATTCTGCAGCGCGTGCTGCCGCCTGGCAGGACTGAGAAAGGAACGCGGGACCACGGCCCGGCGGGCGCGGGAGCCGGGACTAGGAGATCCGGGCCGGGGAGGAGGAATCCCCGACACACTCACTTCCGCCCGGCTCCGGGGCGCCGTCCCGACCGGCACCGCGCGGGCGCAGTGCGCAGGCGCGCGCCGCTGCCCCGCCCCTTCTGCCCCGCCCCCCGCCCCCTCCCTGGAGGGGGGCCGGTTTCCTCTTAAAACAGCAACGGCGGCGGGCGCGCGAGGTGGGCCCCGGCCCGCGCTGCTCTACCGGCCGGCGTGCGAGGCGGGCGAGGCGAGGCGCAGGGGAAGCCCCGCGGGCGACCCCCAGCTCCGGGACTCGGGGCGCGGGGTCGGGGTCGGGGGCCCAGTGTCCGCCCGCCCGACAGCCCGGCCCGACGGCGGCCCGACGGCCCCCATGGCGTCGACTCCCGCGGAGGACGCTGCGCGCGGGCGGCGGGAGCGGCGCAGGCGGCTGGACGCGCGGCGCAGCAAATGCCGCATCCGCCTGGGCGGACACATGGAGCGCTGGCGCCGCCTCAAGGAGCAACTGGGCTTCGCGCTGCACTCACAGCTCGCCAAGTTCCTGTTGGACAGGTTGGGGGGCGGGGTCCCAGGGGGGGCGGCAGCAAAGGGGGGAGGGGATGGGGTGCTGCAGGAAAGGGCGGAGGGGTCCCGGGGCAGAGGAATGGGGGCTGGAGCGAAGGGTGAGAGGGG
>PVJO010031091.1:0-14686 GCA_004026905.1 Hystrix cristata
CAGAATTGTAAAACAAAACTTTAAACAGATATCCGAATAAATATGAACTTCCAAGACTTAATTTTTTAAAAATTTAAAATGAAACAAGACATTAGAGAACACAAGAAATTATTTTGACAAATGTAAAACCTCTTTTTAAGGTTTTGTTGTAAGTTTTACTAAGAATAGATCAATATTCCAAGCCTTATTGTTTTTAAGCATAAAGATTCTGACATTATCCCCATGTATTACATTTTGAATTATTTCTTAAATATGTTTTAGAAAAATTTTATCTAATTAGATATGTTTTACTCAAAAGATACACTATTAACATATATGATCAATTTATAACAAAATATAACTTTTACATTATTAACAAATTATGTCACTCCACACATAGGTTACCAGAAGTTTTAAAAATGAGGTTGTGGGCTGGGGATTTAGCCCAGTGGTTAAAGTGCTTGCCTTGCAAGCACAAGGACCCGAGTTCAATCCCCACCACCAAAAAAACAAAAACAAAAAATGATGTTGTTACTCTAGGAAAAGACAGACCATATACTTGAGGTGGGAAAAGTCCAAAATCTTTGTTTCTGAACTTTGTAAGGCTTTTCTATAAAAACAAGGTTACTGCTTAATACTTTTTTTTTTTTTGAGACAGGGTGTCAGTATGTAGCTCAGACTGGCCTCAACTCACTTTGTAGCCCAGCCTTGACTCCAACTCACTGTGATGCCCCCGCCTCTGTCTTCTGAGTGCTGGTAGTACAGGAGTGCAAAAAAATATACATTTTTAATTATTTAATGTAAGCAAAAAAACCCCAATAAAATAATAGTACAGTTTATCTACTTATAGAGAAGCAAGAAATTCTTTTTACCATCTCTGTAAAACTATTAACGTTAGATCATATAAACCCATTAACAGGCCACATAAGTCATATTGTATAGCAAAACTCTTTACAGCAAAAGGTTCTTCCTTAAAACTCTTACTAGATATTAAATGAGTTGTGCTTATGCTAACTTTAGGTATCTTAAAATGATGAACAAATACAACTATGATTCACTCTGAGACTTACTATTTGAAGCTTATTTTTAACTAGTTGAACAATGATTTGACAAGTTTCAATTTTCAGATATTTATTGTCTCTCTAGAATAGTTATTCAAGCTTGATTAAAGGGTTAGATATTTTTTGATCTTTTAGTAAAAAGTACATATAGTATATATACTACATATATATGTAGTATATCTGATATACATATATATACTCTATGAAATATATTTACTAAACCCAAATATGTCATTTGTAAATATTAAACCAAGAATACATGGATTTATACTTAGCAGATATCTTTAGTATACTGTCAGTTATAAATAACTCAGATATTGTACTTATATATCATCTAATTTAATTTTTAAGTTACTTCTCTATTGTCCATTATATATAAAATATCCAAAAGACCCAAGTTAATATTTCAAAGCAATTTTTTCTGCTGAGAAAAAATAACATCCTCAAAATTTGTAGTCAATACCTGAAAATTGTGTCTACACACATTACAACAGAATGCTATTTAAAAATCCTTGAAAGATTTTCTGGGGCTTTTGAACTTGAGTATTTACATTGACCCCAATAAATTACTGTCTAATCAAATTCTCATGTCACCAAAAGCAAACTGTCCTGGACAATAATGATACCATAAGTGAATTCACTTGGAAGGCCCTAAAAGGAACTTTACTAGCTGTGGGCTTTTAAAATGGCAAAGCTCGGGGCTGGGGATTTAGTTCAGTGATTAGAGTGCTTGCCTTGCAAGCACAAGGCCCTGAGTTCAATGCCTGGCACCACAAAAAATAAATAAATAAATAAATAAATAAATAAATAAATAAATAAATAAAATTAAAATGGCAAAGCTCAGAGCACCTGGAAAGATCCAAGAACTAAAGGAAGAAACACTCATCTCACATCAGTACCTTCCCGCATCGTCTTCCAGATTTGTGGAAGTTATCACCCATGTGAACATGGACCCAACTCTTACAAGGAATTAGGAAGAAGCACAGCATGGCTGGACCATTTTTACTCAGACACAAGATAATGCGTAAAAAAACTGTGTATTACTTCTCATAGAGTTACTAAGGAAGCTTTCCAATGGACTTTGATTAGATAATGTCTAATAAAGATAAGTGTTTCAGTTTCTCCCACTTTTCTACTGTAATAAATCTTAGAGGATGTGTGATCGAGCTTAACTTCTGCTGAATAGAATAATCAAGAGGAAGCTGCCAGTCTTTGTAAACCATGATTAAGAAAAGGTCCTGAGAGTATTCTGGAATAAACCAATCCTGAACCGAAGCAGTCATAACATAGTAAGAGACCACCATAGGGGTGGGGAATGGGCAAACTTGGGCTCTTAGTTGATTCTGTATTTTACTACATATTGGTTAAAAGAGTTCAGGATGCCCTTGAGTTCACTATGTAGCCCAAGCTGGCCTTGAACATGTGGCAATCCTTCTGCCTCAGCCTCCTGAGTGCTGGGATTACAGGCATGCACCGCCTCACCCGGCTTTCTTCAGTCTTTCTTATAACTCTGTGAAACTAAAAATACTCTTCCAAATGTCAAACATCTAAAATATAATTCTTATTGGTTAACACAGGCAAAATTCATATTAACAGTTTTGAGAACATCTTTGTTACATCTTTTAAAATACTTCCTTAAGTCATGTGTACAAGAAGGCATCTGGGTTTGCCACCAGGCTGAGTCCGAGGTTCCCCAAGGCTGAAATAAGGAACCTGTCCCACCCTTGTAGAATAAGTTTGCAGGTTTGCTGACTCCCTTCATGGAAAAAGAATTTCAGGATGTGCCAGTAAGAGAGAATGAGGATTTATCAGAGATTTTAGGGAGCAATCAAGAGTGGAATGCAGATGCTCAGAGAAATGAGATGCACAATGAGCTGGAGTTAAGTATATTTAAGGGGATGTCTTCAAGATGGACGATGTAGGATGTGTCAGGTTACCCATCAGGCAGATTCTGCCAGAATGCAAGTCATCTACCTGTGTTTGAAGCTGAGATATTGCCCACCAATATTGCTGCTTCCTGCGGGTAGAGGAAGTGCAGTCTACAGTTGAAAAGCACAGAGTCGGGACTTACAGGCTTATTGTGTCTCTAAGACCTTTAGGATTATTTTTCTTTTTGAATGAGTTTCCTAAAAGGAAAAAGGGCTTGAGTAACTTCTGAGTCTTAAAGCAATTAAATACAATTTTAAAATCTCAATTTTTTTTGTCTCCATTCTGCCTAGTTTTTATTTCTTCTGTCCTAGCTCAGGCTTATACCTTAATTATTGAGTGTTCTTATTTTTAGATTAATCTGGTATTATCTAAATGATATACAAACATAGGCACATACATGGACATAATATATAATACACACAATATGTGCCAACACACATAAAACAAAGACTTGAATTTATCATTTACCTGCTTTTTTGTTTTGTTTTTTTTTTTTTTTTTTAGACAGGGTCTCAGACTATGCCACCATATGCAGCAGTCTATTGGCTTTTTAAATTACACCGTTGGCACAATTTTTCTTTTTGCAGTTCTAAGCAAGCTGAGCATGGTGGTCCATGCCTGTAATCCCAGCACTTGGGAGGCTGAGGCAGGAAGTTCCAGGCCCGCCTGAACTACATAGCGAGACCCTGTCTCACACAAACAGACAAAACCCCAAAACATACAATCCTAAGAAGTACTGAGACCTGAATTTGCCTGTGTGAAGGCAGGATTCCTGGTTGTGGTGAAGTGAGAAATACACATCTCAAAGGAGATTACTTGCCCAGTTAATCTGAGTTTGAATTTCCCGAAGCTTTTTTATCCTGCTTTAATTTGTTATATGTCTTAGTCAGTTTAAAAGCTCTTCTTCCAGAGTTTAAGACATTTTCCATTGTTCTAAAATTTAAATATAACCAGTCAGTTTACACAACTTATCCCAGCTTTATTGCACAAGGTCCCTGGTATGGGGGGAAAATTGAGGAAAAAAAAAAAAACAGTTTAGGAATGATACTCACCAAGCAGAACCACAAAGGCAAGTCATCTGTCATCAAATTTACCATTTTTTAGTGAAGGAATGGAGGGAGCAGGAGACAAAAAGCAATTTCCAGCAATTAGAAGTTTTACAAATATTTTGAAACACAACTGGTTTAGAATGAATCAAGGATTTATAGCCAAAATGAGGGGAAATTTAAACCCCCATAAAAAACTTACTAGCATTAGCCAAGTAGCTGCAGGGTCAGTGGCACAAAAGGCCCTTTCTTGTACTTGCTATTAATCCAGAAAAGGGCAAAGAAAGCAGCTCTGGATGTTCTCCTGGCCAAAGTTACGCCAAAAAATCACCTTAAAGACAGTTGTGTGAAATCAAGAATGTGTTTTCAGTTATATAGGCCATGTTGTATTACAATAAAATCACCTTTTTCTAAATCACACACATGTGGAACTTCTCTAAGGAGCTACAAAGTACCATAAGTACTTTTCTTTCCTGAGAAAATCCTAACATAACTTTCCCAATACATCCCAGTGTCTCTAGCCTCTGAAAATCTCTTAATCCCAACTTTCCTGTTAGAAAAATTCTCCAAGAACCTTGAACCTCAAATTAGCTCAGGAGGAAGCCTCAGAACGGCACGAAGCCCAGAATGGATGACACAGGTCTGTTACCACAGGCTGTAGGTTGCTGGGACTCCTTCTAGAAATACTTTTTAGCTTCTTGCTGCTCGGAACAAAGAATTTGTCAAGACAAACGATAAAGGTAGGGAGATTTTACATTTGTTAAAGGTATAAAAGGTAGGAAAAGAAGAGTAAATGCAGGCCAATTAAAAGGAAGGAAAAAAGTACACTCTGCAGAGTGAGAGCGGGTCACTGTGGAAAAGAGCTCACAGTGGCCACGAGCCTCATGGCAGCCATCTTTTTTTAAATTTTAATGGTACATTTTTAGATATATACCATGATAACATTCATCACAGGGAATTTGTACCAGTACATGATGTATCTTGCTGCTGCTTTTTCTCCCCTCCCTGGCAGCTATCTTTTGTATGCCCCACTGCTCAGGCCGGCATCAGGTTTAGATGTCCGATGGACAGCTTGGACGAGTTCTTGTGAGAAGTTCTGTGCAGGGCTTTGTTAGCTGCAAGTGTGTCCTGGGATTTTGTAATTAACAGGCCATGCCTACTTTCCCAACCAGCTTTTGCCGCCCCCTAGACTCTTGCCTCACTCTCAGACACCTATTAATTTCTCATGAGAAGAGTTGAAGATAGCACTTTCACTGCCAGTTATACCGTCAACATTTTACACTGCAGTGGTGCATTTGTTACGGGGATAAGCCGACACTGATTCATTATTGTTTGCCCAAATTCATAGTTTCCATTAGGGTTCACTCTTGGTGTAGAAAATAGTTTATTTAGTTAGTTTCTGAGAAAAGCAGCTAGCTAGTAGTGGAAGGGTCTGAGACACAGTGGGGTGACCAGTCGTAGTGATAAAAAAATAGAAGAGACAGTGAACTAAGACTTCGGACAAAAGTGAACTTCCTCAGGCGGCGTGGAATGCAGCCTGCCTCCTACTAAAGGGAGGTGCAACCATTCTCTACTGAGTTCCTTGAATTCTGAGGAAATTAGAATCCAAATTAACCAGTTCTTTCTGAGATCTCAATTTCCTGTAAACCCTACATGTCAAAGAATGGAGTTAAAAGCCCGTCCCAACTGGTCATTTTAAATTCACAGAGCCACCTCTGGTAAGTGACCACTAAACAATTGTGAAATTCCTGTGCTATAATTAGCGCTAGATTGGAGGACCATCCAGCCACCCATCGGGACCCCTCCTGGAAGTCCAGGAGCCGTTCTCCTTATTTTTCATCATAACTCTCATAAGCCTTGTCCTTTGGTTCTCAATTTAATTCCTTGATGTTTGCGGAACCACAAGCCTGGTGTACATGGTATCATTGGATATTCTACATTCTGTGGCTTTGGACAAATGTGTAATGATGTAATGTGTAATGATGATGTGTAATGATGTCGCATCATTTAGAATAATTTCAGAAATCCTATGTGTTCTGCCTATGTGACCTTCCCTCCTAACTTGGAACCACTGATCTTTTCACTGTGCCGTACTCTTGCCTTTCCAGAATGTCAGATAGTTGGCATTATAAAATATGTAGCCTTTCCAAATTGACCTCTCTCACTTGATAAGATGCATTTAAGTTTACCCAAAGTCTTCCTGTTACTCAGTAGCTCATTTACTTTTAGCCGTGAACTACACTGGTTAATAAAAAATATCTTGACACTTTATTCCCCATAACACTAGCACTTTGGGCCTTACAGGTTACTTCAAATTTTTCTAAAAGACTCTTAGGGGAAAGAAAGGTATATTTTAAGAGTTATACGTGGGAGATAAAGCAATTTGTCCACTTGGGGTGAGTTTTGTCTCCAGAAAAAGACCACAAATAGTTTCACACTTCAAAAAGAATTTTTTTTTATGTATTCTAAACGCTACTCTCTTCTGTTCTCTATCCCACAACTTAATTTGAAAAGGTACTCCTGTTACTACATCCGTAGAGTATAAGGAGCCCTTACTTTTAACTATACAAGGGACTAACTCAATCTCAAATGGATTAATAGTTTACATTAATATAGAACTACATTATTTCTTTTACATATATCCCATCTTTCCACATAAAAATGTGCCTTTTCAGGCTTGTTGACGTTAAGAAAGGAGATCAGTTATGAGAATTTGATATCTATTAGTAGTTACTCCTCTAATATACTACTAACATTGGAGAGCCACATAAATATTGGATCTTAATAAGAACAACATCATTTTAGATTAGAGAAAGACAGGAGAGCTGTTTTGTTCCTCTCTTTGAACATGTGCACTTGCAAAAATGACTGCTGTGAGCCTCTTCTGTCTTCAGAAAAATTTCACCTCAATCTAGTTTTCAAATAGAAAATATAGAATGTCAAAAGGGAAATATGACAATAGAGATTTTTAGTTGAATTAATCCAATTTTTTTATTTTAAGACTACGGATAAAATAAAAATAGACATTCAAGTCAATTTAGTATTCATTCAAGATTATCTGCATGCAAAAACACACCGTATCATCTTTGTTTTGAATGACATAAAGTTATATGCCTTGAAGCATATTCTAATATACACTACAAAGAGCAATAATGAGTAAGTAAGAGCATTATCATATCTAAAATATAATCTCTGTATTTCTGAGAAAATATGGCATTTCTCATGTCATCTCAATTATTAGAGAAAATGATTTTCTGAAGATCACAGTGAAAAGCTATCTGAAGTAGACAGATTAATCAGGATGCTATTGTGTCTACAGGTAAGATATCACCTGGATTTCTGACACCGATGCATTTTTTGTAGAAATAGTTATACAGAACGCGTGTTCACCGCAGCATGCGTGCTGTTCTGAACTTCCAGGGGTCCTCCTGCTGGGGTGGGACTCTTGCCGTGCTCCCCTCGTGCCTTACAGGTATAGATCTCTAGTTTTCCACCTGCACAGAAATCACCCAGCCACTCCTGCCTAGGAGCCCCCTTCAGACACCACCGGTGCTTTTAGAGTCTTAATGAGGAAGGTGCACAATGCATACAAGTAGGACAAAATTTAAGACATTTTTATATACTTATTCTTTTTGATACTTGTGATTTAAGATTTACTGCCAAAAATGCAAAACAAATGAAAATGGAAGTAGTATCAATTGTTTTATGTATTTTATGTATATCATCGATTGAACACCAGCAAATGATTTTTGGAAAGTGTCATTTCCTCTATTTTCCAAGTTAGATAACCAAAGATAAAAGAGAATAGATTTTCCAGGATAGCACTTTGTCCCTAAAATTGCCCATATCTACCTCTTAATCTCTTTGGTGAACCTGTATTCCATTGTCATCAAAATGATGCCATATCTTTAGATATTTTCTTGTGTTACTGAGTTTGTCACTTTTGAAGTCACTTAACTTATAGTATTACAACCAAGCTAATGTTTCCTTTGAATTTTCATTATGCATCAAATACTAAAAATATCTTGTTCAGAAAAGTCATGTAATTAAGTCTTCTTGTAATTATTCACTATATATTTTCTATTTTTTCAGAAATGTTTCTTTTTATGTGAATCTTCTTTTTAAAGATGAGGTGAGATAAAGAAGTGGCAGAAGGAAATTTTACACTTTAAAGTTGATTAAATGTGTGGACTTATATCATATCTTAGAGAATTCATGATTTACCCTGTCATGAAAACCACAGATCCAAGAAATTATAACATAGACAGCTTGCTAAGTCTCTCTTTGGAAAAATTGCTTTTTTTAATGCAATTAAGTTTTTCAAATAATTATTCTTTTTCTGATGATTAACATAATATGGATAATGTGCATATTTATTTTAAGAATGCAAATAAAATAAAAATAGACTTTCAAGTAAATTTAGGATTCATTCAGGATTATCTACATGGAAAAAACACACTGTATTTTTTTGTTTTGAATGACATATCATTATATGCTTTGAAGAATAGTATGCACTACAAAGAACACTAATGAATAAGAGAGAGAATCATATTTAAAATATAATTTCTATATTTCTGAGAAAATGTGGCACTTGTAGGCTGAATGTGAATGTACAAAAATAAAATTCACCAAGAATCCTACAAAGGTAATTACTTCTAAACTTTTTGCCCCAGCTCACTAAGTCTGCACATAAATATGGATAGTAGCATATATATACAATTTTATATGTATTATGACATATTAATATTTGCATATCACTACTTTTTAACAGGAGTATTTAAAATCACCATAGGAAATTAATAATGGAATTAAGATTTCTGGATAAATGATATTTTACATTTGTCACTTTGTTTTCTAACTGTATATTTTGTAATGGAACTGGGCATGGTGGTGCATGGCCATGACCCCAGTACCCAGGAGGGCTGAGGCAGGAGGATCGCCACAAGTTGGAGGCCAGCCTAGGCTACATAGTGAGTTCAAAGCCAGCCTGGACTGCATAGTGGGACGCTGTCTCAAAAAAGCCAAGCATTAAAAAAAGGAAAAGCTTTATAATGGGGTATAAAATGAAATGTTAAAATATTGTAAGGAATTTTTATCTGAAAACAAAAATCAGAATATTAGAATACAAATGATTCTTTGGTTCTTAAGAGCATTTTGAAGTATATATCTAAAAATGCAACTTTCAGGAGTTATAAATTGTATACAGTCAAGCAATTTAATTCAATTTTATGTGATCACCGTGGACAATTTGTTAATGCTTGTTGAAGAACCGAGTAACAAGTTGAACTATTTTTGTAGCAGCTTCATTTTATTTACACTGTCTTCATTGTAGTTGAGTTATTTTATTACGCCTGGGTTTCTATTTTTATTAGACTGAAACTGCTATCAAATATTTCAATTTTATCTAACATTACTGTAGAGTTGTTTGGTGCTCATTGTTTTACACCATATAAATCTAGAATACAGTCATCTTTATTCTCCGAGCATTAAATTTTCTTCCATTTAACAGAAAAACTAAATGAAATTTTAGTTTCTAGCTGTCACTGATCTATTCTCATTTTATTTTCTATTGATTGTCCAGGATGATATTTAGAGTGTCAGTATATTTTCAGTTTATGAGAGATCTTTCTCCTATCACATTGGTAGTTAATGAAAACAAAATAGAGTCGTAGAATTTTCTACTACTTCAGGCCTTGATTTTATAGTATAAATTCATCATTTATACTTAAATCCTCCTCACCTTTTGATCTTCAAGGACTAGTTGTGTTTTGTAGAATGATAGTAGACAAATTAGAACTTGCCAGTGCTATACTTTTGTAGCTTCACAGTGATTTCTTCTGGGGTGATTTTACTTAATAGTAACTGATTTTTCATGATACTGTAGCCAGATTAGTATATGACATATTGCAATATGACCAAAAAAAATTGCTTTGCCCCATCTCTCTCTTACCAACCGTGTCCTTTAGAAAGTTCAGCTAAAGAGAGACAATGCAAACATACTAATATCAAGTTACCCCAAATTATGTAATAAGGTGTTTTGTTTACATTTGTGTGAACTAATTTTTTCCAATCACTGTAGAATAAAAATGTAAGAGAAAGTGACAAATGCTGATTAACTGTGTTCAAGTTTCGATTAAGTTTCAAGCTTTGGCTACTGCTTTTTTTTCTCCCTAAAAAGAAAACCTGATTATTTAAAAAGGAGTGAAATTCCATTGAATGACGCCTTGATTTATTTGGACTTACTAGGAAGTTTGTTGAAGGGCACCATCTTGTACAACACAGAAATCTTCTTAGCCAATCTATGTCTCTAAGAAATCACTTTCACTAAAACACTGATACAGTTTTTCAGTCTGAGCCTGCTAACACGGACTGACCTTTGCTGGAGACCATTGGTAGGTTGCTGTGCCTAAAACAAGATGTACTCAAGACTTTCGCGACCATTGAAGTTAGACGACATAAACGAGAGGGGAAGCCTTAACAGAAACAAGAATGGGTGAAATGCATGTCATTTAGCTTGAGTGTAGCATTTAATTGGCATTTTTAAAAAGGATTTTTGTGCTTCTGTGTGTGTATGTGTGTTTGAGGAAGTTTAAAGACCTACAGGAATTGGGAGCTTGTAGCAATGATAGCACTAACCAATACCATAGAACAGTATTTTATGTGTCTGAACTTGAAATCGGTTTAGCGCAAAATGGGATTACCTCTTATTTCTTCACTTTTGGCCTCTTCCAGGCATTAAGAATATCCTACAACATCATCTTCCAATCCTAGTATTTCTCTTCTACCAAATTTAGGATAATAATAAATTTTCTACTTTTCTATGTTTAACTTTTCCACTTTTATTCTCTTTCCTTTATATTTACCCTAAAAGTATTTTTTCCTTCATAGTAGAGTTGGTAGTAAAGAGGATGGCTTCTTTCATGCATAAATTCTCCTTTCATGATTTATGCCCTGAATAAGTTAGTTTGCTTTTGGAGACCAAGCCTATTCAAACCAGCTTCCAGTTTTCTATACCAACATGGTGTGCCTCCTCTTAGCCATCGTCTTTTTTTTAAATATGGTTTTAAGAGACACTAAGTACCAGTAAGGGAGAAAGAGAGAAAGAGAGGGGGGGGAGAGAAGGAGACAGAGAGAGAGATAGAGAGGGAGAGAGAAGGGGGAGAGAGAGAGAGATAGAGAGGGAGAGAGAAGGGGGAGAGAGAGAGAAAGAAAAGAGAGCTTCAGATTCATTTTACTAAATAGATTTTAAAGTATATAGTTTCCTCTACTTCCAAAATTGAAATGACATGACAGGAAATTTGAGAATAAAAGCAAATAAATCCATAACAGTGTTTTACACTTAAAATGAATGAAATAGTGATGAATAGGAAAGATATAGAGGAAATGAGATGAAAATGAGTTGTAACAATTAATCTAACTACACATAAAGAGATCCAGAGAGATTACATAAAAGGGACCTAAAAATTAGATTTCCAACAAAAGTTCACAGTGTCTCTAAGGTTGTTCTGAAATAGCCTCAAAGTTGGTGCTCACTTTTTGAGGAAGATGATGATGAATTTAGTTATTCTGCAGTTAGAATCTGGGATATCATCGCTCCTTTGCCCAGCCCAATAATTGAATGTAAAGAGCTAATGAATCTGAAGACTATAAGCCAAATAGGTCAGAAACTGAATGTCCTGATGGGGCCAAGGTTAAGACTGAACAGAGAGAAGAGACTCTTCTGCCATAAATTTTTAATTCCGTCACTTTGTAATGTGTGCTGGGATCCAGTCTTCTCTTTCACAATGGAACTGTCAGTAAAAATGACTTCGCTTCCTGATGCTTTGTGTGTGAAATTTGAGTCCTTCTTTGAGAAGATGGGCAGCAAGACTCTCCAGGTTGAGGCCAACATTCTGCATGCAGGTAGAAAGATAAAGGATGGATTATATATGCATTACTTACTTGTAACTAATTTTATCAGCTACAGTGTTAAATCAAAGAAATAAACAAGGCATATTTATTATCCACTTAAAATGTGCTAGCACTAGGAAGAGAGAAAACATGAACATAAATTTCACCATGTACATAATTTCAAGTAAATTATTACTTGAGAGAAAACATGATTTTACTCCAAAATTTTATTTCAGTGACTCAATAGAAGTATGGAAATACAGAGAATGTGGGAACTAATTAATGAGTAAGAGGTTTAAAAGACAATGGTTTCAAATGGAGAATAAAAGCGGAATTCATATGAGTATTTAATTTCCTTAATGTATATTAAATAAACACTATATACAATAGCCGTTATGACCTAGATCTTATCCTCGCTCATTGGCTAGTGATAACTAAGGGAATTATAAAGTAATGAAAAGAGAAGAAAAGGGAAAGAAGCTTTAAAATTTGATTCTTACCTTGTAGGAACAAGGGAAAGTCTCTCCTAAGGATATCAAAGTTATCAAAAATGTAAATGATGAGTAACATTTGTTATGCGTTTTCTTTGTTCTAGGTGTTATTCTAGTAACTCCCTGTGTATAATTAATGTAGTTATCGTATTTTATAGTAGCTCTGAGGATCCATTGTGTAGATCAGTAAACAGAAGCACAGAAGTCATTTGCCCACAGCCCCTAGCTAGAGAGCAGGGGAGCCACGTGGCTCCAGAGTCCGCCTTGTGTTCTTCAAGTCATGTCAGCTCTGAAGTGGCTTGATTTTTGGGTGCTGAAGACATTTTCTTCAGAAAAGTCAAGAAATACAACCTTTTCTAGAAATCTTGAAACTGTAGCAGGACCTGTATCTTTGAAGAGTTGTTTCGGTGAAATAAGGAAAAGCAAAATCAGTGTTTCTCTAATGTTTTTTTTTTTTTTAGACCACGTGCTTCAGAATCCTGCTGCATATTTTATAAAAATTCAAATTCCCTGAGTATACATTCTAAGCTCCTTGAAACTAAATTCTCCAGTAACCTTTAGTGAGAAGAAGTAGAGGATCAATAATGGGAAAAGGAGTCAGCAGGGAAATGAGGTGGCCATGGCCCAATTTATGTACCTCAACCAACAAGAGAACCTCAGTTATAAAGGCACTTTTATGACCATTTCTATTCTAATATGTGCTGAGAAAAAAATAATAATTGCTCACCCAGGAGACTGAATCAAAGTACTTTTTCTTATTATATCTTTAGCTATTTTAGAAATTTTTATCAAACTACCAGTCATGAAACTAAATAGCTTCTTCCTTCTAAATCTAGTACTGGTGATTGTGAAGGAGACGTGGGCACTCTTAGGTGACTTGAAGGGCTTAAGGCAGAAGGCTACTTATGTGCATCACGGGTTGTGTCTAGACTCGTTTGACATTTTAAAAATTCATTATGAAGGAGTCCAAATATGTATAATTTACCTCAAACTACTTCATTCAGCAAATTTTGTCTTATGTTTTTCTCGTTTCTGTTACAGCTCTACTTTTTTGAAGATGTTGTCTTTGTATAATGTTTTTTTCCAAGAGTGAATTTAACCTCACAGATACTCACTGTGCAAATTGCAAATATCAAACAGTACTATAAAACTGAGTATCCTACCGTGTGTTGTTACTCTTTTCCCGTAGTAGTCACACATATGCTAGAGTTGCTAACTCTAGGACATTTTGTACATAGGATTTCTGCTGGGGCAAGACTTCTTTAATATTTATCTTTTCATTTTATCCACCATTTATAACTGAAAATTCATTCTTGATAAGTCCACTTTTATGGTAGGTTATATGAATACTGTTTTAAATATTGTTACCTTTCTTTATAATTCACTCACTGCAATGTAAAACAAACTTCAATGGAAAAAATGTTAATAACAAAGCATATTTATTTCAGCACAAATCAAAGGACTAATGTTACTCATTGTTTTATCAAGACAGGAGGATGTTTGAGAATTATACTTAGGTTTTTTGTTGTTGTTGTTGTTGTTGTTGTTGTTGTTGTTCATTTATACTCTGTGGTACTTGGGATTGAACTCAGGACCCATACATGCCATTCAATGCTTTAGCACTGAGCTACATCACAACCTGTATTTTCTAATTTAACATCAAATTTTTAATGCAGAGAAAACACACTTAGGGACATTTTTCTCTCTGTTATTTAAATAATTTAGTCAGAAGTTTCTCAATTTGGGATAGTAAATTAGAATAATGTTAGACAAACCTGATCCATCACATATGTGCTTAATAAATGGTAATTTATGATTGTAATCCTGTCAGGGGACATTTACTAGTTAATGGCTTCCTTTGCTTGTATCACTAATTAAATTATCTCAATATTTCTTATTCCTGCTATCAGATCTTTATACCCATCTCTATATTTTTCTTACCTGCTTAAATAGAATTTCCTTAAGAAATTGCTTTAGTTCCAGAAAAATTTTAATAATGTAAAATTTCACCAGTATGAGCATTGAAGATTTTGATAATCCTGTTATGTTTCTGAGATGGATGAAAATAAAAATAGAGATCCTACAGCTTCTGTGTCCATGATCCTAAAGTAATTTTTAATTATTTTTATATTGGTACATGTTTGCAGTATATAATGATTACATTTATTATGGGGAGTTGGTACATGCACATAACACATCTTTGTTCTCTTTCTCTCATCCCCTACTCTCCCATCCCTCCCTGCTCTTTCCAACTCTTGGTCCCCTTTCTATTTACAAAAGCACTGTTTTC
>PVJO010031092.1:0-14711 GCA_004026905.1 Hystrix cristata
GTGTGGTACTCCATTGTGTAGAAAAACCACATCTTCTTTAGCCATTCATCAGTTGTTGGGCATTTAGGTTGTTTCCAAGACCTAGCTATTACAAATTGATTTCTCACTTCTCTCTGACGTCCCTCACTGCATGTTCAGGTGAATTCCAATAGGTTGCCCATCCCCGGCCCTGTTGCAACCAAACCCTGCTCATTCTTTGCCCCCCATGTTTCTCATCCTTGGCTCATGATTATACTGTCTGTCTGTGTTCTCGTCCCCATCCAGCACGATGCCATGTTTGGGATCCTCAACAAAGTGAAGCCTTCCTATAAATCCTGTGCCAATTGCATGTACCCTGTAGCCAGTGGGACTCCCGAGGCCTTCAAGGAGCGGTGCGAAGACCCTAGTGCTCCTGCCATCTGCACCCAGCCGGCCTTTCTGCCCCACATCACATCTTCCCCTGTGGCCCATGTGTCCAGCAGGTCCCAAACTCTGGAGAAGCCAGCTTTTGGCGCAGCTGACTCTGCCTCATTGTTACCACCAGGAGCCTCAAGGAGACGAGAGAGCGGTGGCAGTGTGGCCGGGGCTGCCCCAGAGCCACCAGCTAGCCTCCCAGAACCTTCCAGAGACACCCCAAAAGTCCTGCCCAAGTCCCTCCTGTTGAAGAATTCTCACTGTGACAAGAACTCTCCCAGCATGGAAGTGAAGGAAGAATCATCACCCAAGAAGGAGTTGAAGCCAGCTAAGGACCTGAGGCTGCTGTTCAGTAACGAGTGTGAAAAACCAACAACCAACAGCTACCTGATGCAACACCAAGAGTCCATCATTCAGCTGCAGAAGGCAGGTCTGGTCCGCAAGCACACCAAAGAACTGGAGAGGCTGAAGAGCCTGCCTGTGGACACAGCGTCCGCCTCCAGGGACAGCGCCGCCAGCAGGCTGGAGGCCAGCATCCCCGAGGAGAGCCAGGAGCCGGCTGCGCTCCAGGAGCCACAGCCCCTGGCTCTGCCTGGCCAGGCAGGGAGTGACGAGAAATCAGAGGTCACCCCTCTGCCACTGGAAGGAGCTTCGTTGAAGAGCCCCCCTCCCTTCCTCTCCCGCCTGGACCATACCAGTAACTTCTCCAAAGACTTCCTAAAGACCATCTGCTACACCCCCACCTCCTCCTCCATGAGCTCCAACCTGACACGGAGCTCCAGCAGCGACAGCATCCACAGTGTCCGCGGGAAGCCGGGCCTGGTGAAGCAGCGGACCCAGGAGATAGAGACGCGGCTCCGGCTGGCAGGCCTCACTGTCTCGTCGCCACTCAAGCGCTCCCACTCTCTTGCCAAGCTGGGAAGCCTCAACTTCTCGACAGAAGACTTGTCCAGTGAGGCTGACGTGTCTACTACCGCTGACTCCCAGGACGCCAAGTGCAGTGAATCTTCCTTCTTGCATGAATGCCAGGCCACCCCAGGGAACCCAGCTGCAACCTCCAAACCATCAGGGAAATCAGCTCCAGAAAACTTGAAAAGCCCCCTGAGGATGAGCAAAAGCTGACCGTCCTCTGCTTCGTCAGACTTATATTTTCATATGGCTCCTCCCTTAGTTTCACTGTGGATTCTAATCCATCCCTTACATCTTGATTTGTCTTAAACAACCAAAGTCATCCAGGCTTTCCTCCCTCTTGCCGTCGGAGGAGAAGAAACAAGAATAACTTGCAGCACAAGAAGAAAGGAGAGCTCCCACTTTGTGGCCTCGGAGATCCAGGAGCTGTCCACCAGTAGACACACACTCTGTCCTGTCGTTGAGAAGAATCATGTAGTAAAGAACACACAGATAGGCACACGCATCCGAAATACTCCATCTGCAAAATGCAGAAGAGGAGTCTCGGTGGTGGCATCGTCACCGCCGCCCACGTTTCATTCCGGCCCTCTTGGGAGAACTCTGGGATGGCAACATGAGTTCTACCTCTGTCCTTGCTATGCTTTTGTTTTTAAAATACAATAATGACCAAGGCTCGTTCCAAGGAATGATGCTGTGTCGGAAGGAGTTTTTCCAACAAGTTTTTTTGTTTTGTTAGAACCCCAGTAGTGTCAAGACTTTGAACTTGACTGCTCCAAGCAGACACATCCAGCCCTGTTAGTGAACTTGCACTGTGCTAAAAGGTGGTTGCCTGTTCGGTTAGAGTCTTCCGTCCTAGTTCTGTTGTTGTGACTGGGCGATGTGCATTAGGCTGGCACCCAGGTCAGGTGGGGGAATGCGTGTGACCTCAGTTGTTGCTAGTGGGGAGCAAGGTATACAGTGCGCCTGGTGAGGGGGAAGGCCCCCAGAGCATTGTGGAGCCAATCTGCTGCTGAACCGGATATGGCTGTGTTAGGTTTGGGGACTGCTAGGGACGGCAGCTCTGGGACCAAATTGTCCTGCCAGAAGCTCTGATGCCTCCGGCTCATTAGGTCCCATCTATTATTGTTTGGGTGGCAAAGGGGATTTTGACAAGGTGAAATTCTTAAGGGTCCCACTCAAGGAGCCACTTCGAGCAGCTTCTCTGAGCAGACTGAGACTGCTGAGAAGCTTCGCAGATGTTTACAGCTGTCCCTTCCTGTGGGGAGAGCACTGCTTCCTGTTTCTCCCAGCAGCAGTGATGGCGTGGAGGATGCTGTAGCCCAAGCCTCGGCTCTGGGGGCACCTTGAAGAACCAGGTAAGGTCAGGGTGGCTTGCAGCTTGGGGCTTGTATCCAGGAGCCCACCTGGTGTCTGTCAGTAAGGCAGAGTGCTAAAGTATTTTGGAAAAAGAAGCAGCTCTGTAGAAAGGCAGCGAACTTGATTCAGGGTGCTGCAAACTATGGCGTACAACCCCGTAGTCTAAGGATGGTTTTTACATTTTTATGGGGCTATTAAAAAAATAATATGCAACAGAGTCTGTGGAAAGTCTTAGATATTTACAGACAGGCCCTTTATAGACCTTTGCTGACACTGGTTTTATTTAACAACACAGGGCTGCACGGGGTCCTTCAGAAAGAAGGCAGGTTCGAAAGCCGCCTGTGTGTGGGCCCAACCCGCCCCCCCAACCCCAGGCCTCCCCATCCACCCCACCCCCGCCACATCCCACACCTCTCTTGTGCGTGTGCGTGTGCGTGTGCGTGTGTGTGGAGAGCACAGAAACCTGCCCCAGATTCTATCTTGCCCTCAGCTGGATCAGCCCAATCAGCTCAGTGAAGCCAGAAAGCAGTCAAGGGCCCGCCAAGTTGGGGAAGCAGATGAACTGAGTTGCCGCCGTCTTCCACTGGCCGGCACTGGGCCCCGGAGCAGCTGTTCTAGGGAACACTGGCGGGGGGTGTGCTTCAGGAAGAGGGCTGGTTCCTCTTTCAGCTAGTGTGGAGAGTTTTGGCAAACACCTTCCCCAAGAACTTTCTTCCTGGCATGATTTTTTAAAAAAATATATGTTGCTTTATTTTATAGGAATTTGTTAGCCTGCTAGTGTCAATTGAAATCACCTTAAAAGGGGATTATCCACTTACTCCTGAAACCCTGTGGGATTTCCCCCTTCTTCCTCAGCCAACAAAAGCATATTTTCAAAAAACTATCAAGTTCAATTATGTTTTGCCAAATTAAATTTCACGCAGATCAATTTTTGTGTCAAAATAATTTAAATTTGATGATGATAGGCTTATGTTGGTTTTTAAACACATCTGTGTAGAAGACTGCTATATTTTTGAAAACTTTAATTTTGAAAGCTGTAATTTTTCTTGTCCAGTTAAGGAATGCGAGTGAGGAGGATTATAAATATAAGTGGGTCTTTGGCAAACTTACCCATTCTCTTTTAGAAGCACAGCTAGTGTGTCGACCAACATCCAAGTAGACCAGGGCACTGGTCCCGTCACCAGAGCAGAGGAAGCATTCTTGACCTATTGATGGCTTACACTCTGACCTGAAGAAGAGGATGAAGATTGTCTGTGGAGACTCAGACCCACTGCGTGTAAACAGATGGCAATTTTGAATCGTTAGATTAGCAAGGCAAAGGCATTCTGCTAAGCTAGGAGTACCTTGACAATGAGAAAGTCACACTGGTAACCAGAAAAAAAATTGTTCCTTAATCTGTGCCACAGCTCGGCTGGTGCTTTGTGTACATAACCTTAGGTGACAGGGAAAATTCCAAATGTAAATGGCACAAAAGAGAGGCAGGCAGAGAATGCACAGACTGATGCAGTACGGGTCGTTGAATTTGGTGCCTGCCATCCTCATTGAATACTTTTGTGGATTTGAGGGGAAAGAACATTTTCTCATCTGCTTGACACCCTGTGTATTGGGCTGCTTTCATCCTCCTACCTGCCTTGATTGATATGGCCTTCCAGAAGTTAGACCGAACTTGGCTACAGCCTTGTCTTGCATTGATACAGAAGGTCATCTTGTCAGGTTTTGTTAAGCATGAGGGGGAAACTGGTCACACAGAAGAAAGACCAGGCTGCCTTCTGACCCAAATCTTGACAATGCCATTTTCCATTTCTTTCTCTAAGAGTTATTTCAGAGATCACTAGCACTGTCTCTGGTTGAATGAATTTTCTAAACACGTGGTTTCTCTCTGTGCTTTCCCTGCCTCCCGGTCCCCTGTGTGGGGACCCTGCCTGTGGACAGCTCGCGGCTGGGTAGCAGGCCTTCTCCACCGCACCCGGTTACTTACCAGGTCCACAGAGGGCTGCAGTGTGCACACCCTGTTCTTCCCCACCTGCCCCTGCCCCACCCACTCTCTCCAGCTGGAAAGCATTCTGGTCGGCTCTGAAGCCCTCCCAGCGCTCACAGCCCGGAGGATGCCGTGGAAAGGAGCTGTGCTGAATAGAACAAACCTTCCAGGCAACCCTGTGCTGTACTTCTGCATCTTGTCTCAGGGCCCGCGGCTGTGAACTCCCCAGGACTGTTTCTCCCCTGCAGGAACAAACACGGCAGCATTTAGGGAAGATCAATTAGGTAATTTCACCCAGGGGACCTGAGGGCAAGGGAATTGCTTTCTGTTAGCTGGAAGTTCTTGGTGCCGGAACTCGATACACCCGACCCGACTAGTTGGCTGGCCACTTGGCAGCACCTGCCACACACACACACACAAACCCGTGAGGGCAACCATTTCACCTCGGCGAGAGAGCTGTGTGGATCAGAAACTTGGTGACATTGGACAGCACAATGTCAGTTCACTTGTCCGGGTCTCACCTGCCAGGTTCCTGCTAACGATAAAGGCCAAATGAAGGTCATTGATTTACTCCTGTGCACAGCCCCTTGTTTTGTTATTGTCTGTTCTGCAGTTGAGTCCACTGTGCATGCATATATATATATATATATGTTTTAGTATATGCATTATATATATATATTGAGCATATGCAACTTGAATCAAATTATCATGTGCATCATTTCTGTCATCCACGCATCTGCTGTGTCCCCTGAGCTACAGAACAATCCCCTAGACCCACCTGGAGCGGCACCGCCTGGTGCGGGCCCCAGGTCATCCGAAGTCACACGGCCAGCTTGTTCCTTGGTGGTCAGGCTGCGGCTCCTCCCTTCAGCCCCTCCAGTACCTGGCGTCTTTCTAGCAGATGCCTGGCCTTTGCTGCCCCGACCAGGGGACTTGCCGCATGAGACCACAGCTGCTCCCGCTCCTTCCTACACTGTAATTATTGTTTTATAATTGAGTGCCTTAATAATAGTTTACAAATACTGTGTATTTATGCAAAACTCATCTTCAGTGATTGGGGACTTAGTCTTTTCCGCAGTGGCTGGTATTAGGACTTGAGTTTGTCCTTCTCCAGACTTGTGTTGATTCTGCTATGCAGTTTGACCTTGCGTGTCCTCAACTACTCCAAGGAGCCTCTAGACCGCACTGGTTGTTCCTGCAGGCCAGGCTGCCATCGCCCAACACTGCATCCCTTGGTAGCCATGAAAGAATGCAGTTGGGTTTATCGTCCAGCTGGGGAGTGGTGCATACAGCGCTCTCTGACCCACAGCCTGCCTCTCGCCCATCCCCCACCCTGTCGCACCGTTTGTACTCTCCGATAGAAGTGAATTGCCACCTAGGTGATCCTATTTTTCCTCACTGTTAGTGTCCTGAGCTCTTTTGCAACAAAATATAGGTACTGATCACTTCCCCTACCCCAATTAGGAACTCCACCAGACAAGTTGCTCTTTGGGTTTTCAGAAGCTACAGGTGGGTTTCCATGTGTTGCGTTACAATGTCAATGATTTTTTAATTGTTTTTCTTGTTTTTTATATTCCATATTTAAAAGGCAGTATCTTTTGTACTGTGAATTGGCAGTAGAAGATGCATAATGCACTTTTTTTTTTTACTTCTGTTGGTGTGTATTGTATATAATCTGTGTGCTTCTTGTGATGAAAATAAACTTTTTCTTTGTAAATGCCCAATGACTATAACTTTGTACAAGAAGAATCTGCCTCTTAGGCCCTTGCCAAGACAATTCTGGTACATAATCATCATCATCATTACTGAATACCAACTATGTGCTACACTCTAGGCTCAGAAATCTGGTGAATTAGACCAAAAACATAGCCAAAGGAAGAAATGTTAGCCTCTCCCAGGATGAGTCGTTTTCTTTCCTGGCTTTGTGGGTGGTCATTTGTACACCAAAAAAATATTCCCCACCAAGGACTTGGGGTGGCTTTTCCTCTGGTCCAGGTAGTTGACGCAGAGGCAGAGGTGTGGTCTGGAGACCAAGAGGACTGGGGGCACTCGCATCTGCTCACCAAGGCCGGAAGCCCAGGAAATCTTCCCGGAGCACGGCCAGGGCTCATCTCGTGCTCATGTCCCACCAAGAGGCTTGTGGTAGCACTGGCCCTTGTGTCAGCCTTCCATTGCTGTGACAAAATGCCTGAGGTAAGCCGCTAAAAAGAGGACAGACCCTTTCAGCCCACAGTCTCAGAAGTTTCAGCCCACCGTTGGTTGGCCTGGTTACATTTGTTCCTGTAGCAAGGAGCACATCATGGTAGAAACCCACAGCAGAGGAAGGCTGCTTGCCTCATGGTAGCTGGGAAGCAGAAGAGACGAAGAAGTCGAGGTCCCAGAATCCCCTCAAGGCCTAACTTAAGTCCCCTCCAGTGACCTAACAATGCCACCAACTAGGGACATGCGCTGGGGGACATTGAAGATCCAAACTGTAACACATGGTGGCCCAGGAAGCCAGGCTACCTTCGTTTTGAAATTGTGCCACCTTAGCAGAGTGTGGTGGTACATACAAAGCGTAGTGGTGCACGTATAACACTGGCACTCTGGGAGGCTGAGGCAGGAAGATTACAAGTTCAAACCCAGCCTGAAGCATTGGGGAGCCCTGTCTCAAAATGAAAAATAAAAAAGGGAGATGGCGGTGTAGCTAGGCGTAAAGACCCTGGGTTCTGTCTCTGTAGTACTGGGGAAGGTGGCAGAGAGACAGGGAGGGCTCATTTCACCCTTTCCGCCTTCGGTCTAGTACCTCACTGCTCAAATTCCAGTTGGGGAGGCCTGAAGTCACATGGCCCCAATCCACTGGCTAGACACACAGGACTCGGTGAGCCCTGACTGCTCGGCCCTAGTACTGGAGCGGAACCACCAAATTCCACTCTCCACAGATCCAAAAATATTTTTGTCAGTTCATCTTGACTTTCTCTGTCTCTTAGCTGGACTTAGAAGAGACTGATGAATAAACCAGAATGTAAGTTTATTACGTTATAACCATTACAACAGTCAAACTACCAAATTAATACAATCTTGAATAAATACACATGTGAAGCCAAAATTTGGGCTAGGAATTCCTTATTAAAAATGAAATTAGGCAGAAGATCAATGGGTTGAATCTAACAGTACTCTCAAACTGTAACGCAGCCCTGTCTCTGATTTTTGTTGTTTTTGTTGTGTGTTTTTTGAGACAAGGTCTTGCCATGTAGTTCAGGCCAGCCTTGAATTCACTATGTAGCACAGGCTGGCCTGGAACTTGTGGCAATCCTCCTGCCTCAGCCTCCTGAGTCCTGGGGTTACGAGTCTGTACCACTATGCCAGCTCTAATGGGGATTATTTTTGAAACAGACAGTGAGGGTCATGGATGGGTCAAGAACTCTTCCTTGGCAAAGCTGGAGATATCAACCAATTCTCTTTGGGTTCCAAACATGAAGCCAGTCTGAAGATAGGGTCCAGCAATCTATGTTTCTGGTCGATTCCCTTGAGATTCTGATGGCCAAGTTTAGAAGCCAGAGAAATAAGAATGTGAAGCTATTATGTAGGTTTACACCCTAGTGGTTATAATCACATTCCATGCGTGCTTTCTGCAGACAACACCCACATCCCCTTACAGAAATGGGTGTTCCTGGCTCATCAAATACTTAGTAGGAGGATGTGCCTTTTAACTGCCTGCTTTTGCCTTAATTTCGTCCTCAAGTGGCCATCCAAGTGTCAAGTGTAATTCCAGGTGTCATCTGCAGTGGGGTGGCTTTGAAGAGTGCATCTTGGAGCCTCGCTGTGGACAAGATGGGTGGAAGTGTTGGAGAAGGCAGTGTGGAGGGTGATTTAAGATTTCAGGTGGGATCATGGCATTGCAGGGGAGCCCTTTGTAGAAGAGATCTCCACCATACTGTGCACAACAAGCCCTGCCCAGAGAACACCCACCCACCTCGCACCCTGAAGCCAAGGAGCCAGAGTATCGTCAGTCCTTGGTATCTGTGTTGTTCATTCCAGGATCCCTCTGGCTAGCAAAGTCTGCACATCCTCAATTGGCATAGTGTTTGCATAGAACCCACACACATCCTCCTGTGTATTTTACATCATCTCTAGATTTCTTACAACAATTAATACAGTGTAAATGTTATGTGAATAGTTGCTGTACCATATTGTTTAGAGAATGATGGTAAGACAAAATGTCTGTACATATTTGGTATGAACACAATCTTTTCCCAGATCTTTCCAATTCGTGGTGGGTTGACTCGACAAAGGAGGAACCCACGGATGCAGAGAACCGACTGATCTCACGCATCTTCTATGCGCTTTGCGTAAGAAATCCCATGGATTCCTCCACAGAACCCTATTGGAATCGTGCACCATCTATAGATGAAGAAACAGGCCTGCAAGAGTTTAACTATTTTGCCTTTGGTTACGTCTAGAAAGTGATGAAACCAAAGTTCTTCCCAGAGCGAGGACTGGAAAGAAGGAAACCGGAGATGCATCTTTATCTCCCTGTAGGTAACAGCAAAAAACAGAAGGGTCTGAACCGAAGCTCCAGGCTAGTCGGGGCCACTTTCTGCTCCAGAGGTTATGGGGGCGGCACAGGCACGCAGGAAATCACAGTGTCTTGTGACAGCAACGTTCGTGGGTTTGGGACCAGGCAGCCACGCGTCCTAGTCTCAGTCCCCTAACTGCTGTTGCATACAGTATTTGGGACAAATGATTTAATCACTCTAACCCCATAGCCATCTCAAAGATGAGCACTCTGTGCCCAGTGTGGTGGCGCATCCCTGTAATTCCAGCACACAGGAGGATCATGAGTTCGAGGTCAGCCTGGGCAAATTAGCAACACTCTGCCTCAAAACAACAAACAAAAATAATTAACATTGTGTAACGAGAACAAAGTAAATATTCATGCATTTTTGACGGGGTGGAGGGGTGCCAGGGATCAACTCAGGGCCTTGCGCTTGCTAGGCAATCACTCTACCACTTGAGCTAAATCCCCAACCCCTGCATTTTTACATTTTTAATTTTTTGGCAGTACTGGAGATTGAACCCAAGGCCTTCACACTGAGCTAAACCCCCAGCCCCACTTTCTATTCTTTTATAAATTGTTAAGTTGTCCAGATGAGGCTCAGACTTGTGATCCTCCTGCCTCAGCCTCCCAGAGTGCTGAGATTACAGGCATGGACCACTTCGCCCAGAAATACCACTGAATTTTGATATTATGTATTACATAAGGCACTTAGCCCAGGTCCCAGCACAAAGTAATCCCTCAAGGAGTACACTATCATGGTGGGGAAGCCATGGTCAGCCACCCACTGGCTTGACTCTGCTGCCGTCAGCCCCTCGCCCCACTCTGCCTCACTGGCAGCTTGGATGCAAAGTGGGGTTCCTGAGGAAGGAGGCCCTCAGTTGGGATGTGCACATGTGGCCTTCCACTCCTCTGCCACACAGAGGACACAGGATCTGCCTCTCTCGAGGCACTACACCATTTGTCGCTGACCTGGGCCTGGGCTGATTCTTCCCAAGAAATATTTAGGAGGGAGACGCACAGGTGGCCTGTGAGCGTGGGCTTGTCCTTGCCACGATCCAGAGCTACATCCCGTTCTGCTGTTTCTGTGATACATTCACAAACAGCTGCCACAACAGACGGCTGGAGCTGGTGACTGGCAGCATCAGGCTGTGGCCAGGCAAGGGCCTGGGTGGGCTGGGCACAGAGGGTGAGCTGGGGAGGGTGCCAGCACATGTATGCGGGAGCATGCACACATGCATGCTTGCACACATAGGCACACAGGAACATGTGCTCTGCTGGGGAGGTAGCCCAAGCAGAATTCCCACGGGGAAGAGTTTCTCATTTCTCATTTTCTTCCCGGAAGTGCACAGCTCACGGCCTGGTCCACAGAACTGCCCGGGGCCCGTTCTGCTCCCCAGTGGAATTTGCTCTCCCAAGTTATTCTGGTGCTGTTCTTCGTGATTAGCAAGTAAAACACAGTTATTGTAACAAGACCACACAAGCACAAGACTGAGAGGTAGGTAAAGAAACAAAGACCTCGGTACATCATACACTTACAATCATTTGTTAGGTCTTAGACCCTGAGTGAGCCCACAGAGCACAGTGATGTTATAAGGTTATACGAGACGCTCATTCCTTTCTGTACCTAGTCAGCTGTCGGTCCAGGCCCAGAACAAGGTAGGCAGCATTCCTGGCAGCTGTAACCTACAGTCCAGTGAAATCAGGAAAGGAAATGGTCTTTAAAGACCCTCCTGCCTTGGGCTGGGACCTGGTTTAAATTAAGACTTTATCCTTCATAAACTGATTAAAGCCCCTGGGAGCATTGTGATATGAAAAGTAGCTCCTAAGTCAAATATCAATAAGCAGCATAATTCTCCTAGTTCCCTGAACACTAAGAGTAACTTATGTCTCTGAACTTGCACTTGGTTCAATGCCTTTGTGACGCTGCCCTCCTTCTTTCTTAAAGTCGTAATTTGTGGGGGTTTATCTCAGTGGTTAGAGCACTTGCCCCACAAGCACAAGGCCCTGAGTTCGATCCCCAGCACCAAAAAACCCCCAAAATCGTAACTTGCTATATATCTATGATAAATTCTACCTATACTTCCGCAGGCCGCCTACGTGTCTTGACTGAATTCTTTCATCAAAAGAGCACAAAGAACCGATGACCAAGGAGTGAGGGGCAGGTTCCTCGCTGCATCAGAACCTGGCTTCTGGGTGACACCTATGGAGAGCTTGGAACCGCTGCGGTCCCAGGGAAGGACTCTGATGCCGTTAAGTAAAAGCATTGTCCACGTGATCTGGTTGTATGTGACCACCAGTGATGCACGTATTAGTAACACATTTTCCAAAAGAGAAACAGACTCCGAGAGGTCACAGAAGTGTGACCTGCCTAAGGTCACACGAGGTTCCCACCTGGGTTTGAGCCCAGGTTGTGCCAACATACACTTCTGAGGTCAGAGTCTCTGCACTCTGCTTCTCTTAGTTCTTACAAACACACACACACACACACACGCACCCCATGGCTTCCTCAGCTGCATGGCCCCACTCTGACCTCATCCCTGCTGGAGCCACAGGTGCCCTGACATCACCCCTCTGGCCCTCTACCCGCTGAGGCCACCCCTGCCGGAGGCCTTCCGGGATTCCTTTGACAGGTTGCTTTGTGTTCCTGAGTTCTGAGTCTCAAGTACTCTCTGCCCATCCTCTCCCAGAGCCTGCACTTCGGGGTGATCATCCCTCCCTTCACCTACTTTCTGTGCCCTGTGTGTTGGGGGTGGGGCTCAGCTGGTATCATGACAGTCGTTGTTGATGACATTTCTCTTTTTTCTTTTTTTTTTAGAGGAGGTGACGGTGGGAGAGAGAGCGACATTTCTCTCTTTCTTTCCCACTACTGGGAATCGAACCCAAGGCCTTTGCACTGAGTTACATCTCCAGCCCATTTTTATTTTTTTTATTTTGAGACAGGGTCTCACTAAGTCGCCCAGGTTGGACTTGCACTTGAGATTCTCCTTCCTCAGCCTGCCAACATACTGAAATTACAGGTGTGCACTGCCATGCCCAGCTATGGATTACATTTTTTGACTCACACTGGACAAAGTGGACTTTGTGGTCATCTCTTTCCAGATGAAGAGACTCGGAGGTTACCCGCACGGCCCAGGCAGAAGGGCAGGGCCGCCTCTTCCTGATGGCACTCTGAACTCTGTAGAGATAGGCCTCAGGGACGTGCCAGGACCATGAGCTCAGGAACCAGGTCACGTCCATTTAGGTCCATGCTGTACTCAATAAACATTTGTCGATGAAAAACAAAGGGACGCACCAATAAACGAATGACAGGCCTGGTCTCTTTTCCCCTCTTGGGTCATTAGAGTCCGGAGGAGGTAGGCAGGCTGGGGCTGAACCTTGTTCTGACACTTTTTGGCTGTGTGGTCTTGGGCCTGTCCCTAACCTCACTGAGCCTCTGTTTTCCTCTCCGGAATGAGAGTCTTGGCGAGAACTACAATTACTAACGCACAATCCGTGCCCAGTGAACGGCACTACAGGGGGAGAATTCATGTCCTGAAGTCAGTCTAGTGAGGTTCAAAGTTCACCCAACGCTGTCACTGGGTGATTCAGACAAATTGCTTTCCTTCTGTGGACCGCATTTTCCAGATACCTCACGTAGGGATAATAAGAACACTCTGCCTACGCCGCCAACCCTCTTGTGTTTTTCCATCTCATTTCTTGACCAGGTGGGGACAGAGCAGCAGCCTTGCACTGGCCTTCTCCGCTGAGTTTGATGGAAGTGGTGGCAGCTACAACCCCAGGAGAGTGTGCTCCCTGACACCCCGTGAGCCCAACATCCCAAAGGGACCAAGCCGCTCAGGTAGGAGAGCTAGAGTCCCCTTCCAGCACTGTTTCCTGCGGTATTACTGTGGACACGGTCGCTCCATCACTCTGAACAGCATTTCCTGTCCAGTGAGTCTGTATGTGTTGGTACTGGGGATTGAACCTGGGGCTTTCACACTGAGCTACATCCCCAGACCTTTATTATTTTGATGGAAGATCTTGCTAAATTGCTTGGGCTGGACTTGAACCTATGATCCTCCTGCCTCAATAATGGGCCCACTGATGACACTGGTAGCCACTCAAGGTTGTTAGAAAGCAGGAGAAGCATGGAGCATACAGTAAATGCTCCCTAAGTGAACTAGTCATTGCTCCCCTCAGAATGGTTTAGCGTCTATTTCCAACACTTGGGGACCCTGAGGCCCAGAGAGAGGCAGTGACATGTCCAGGCTTGCAGAGCCACACTGTGACATTAAGGACCAAATCTCAACATGAGTATTGGGGTGGGCAAATATCACATTGAAATCAAGACAGATGGTGAGGGTGGTGGCACATGCCTGTAATCCTAGCACTCAGGAGGTAGAGGCAGGAGGATCACTGTGAGTTCGAGGCCAGCCTGGGCTACATAGTGAGCTGAAGGCCAGCCTGAGCTACATAGCCAAGTCTCAAAGAGCTAAAAAAAAAAAAAAAAAAGAAAAGAAAAAGAAATCAAGGCAGATAAGAACCCAGGAGGGAGGTCAAATGTGGGGAACAAGGATGAGCTCACATGTGGGGTGCCATAGAATGGGCACATGGAGGCACTCTCTCCCCAGCCCCATGCTTGTGGCTCACAGGGAAAGGGAGAGTGCACCTACAGAGACAGAGTGAAAGCTGGAGACTCTAGAGGGCCTCGGGAGAAAGGCAGCGGTGGAACAGACTGGCCAGTGCTGTGATGGGCAGGGAGAGCACCGGAGTCTGCTCCCACATGGATCCTTAAGCAGGCCGGTGTGTGACTGCAGTCCAAGAACCTGCCATATGGCTCCTGGAGAGAGTGCTTGGTCGGACACCATTCTGGGGAAGGGTTGACTGACCCAGGACTCAGAGTAACTGCCCAGCTTCACTTCAAGGCCCCCAGGATAATTTTCCCACAGTGACTGGGTGAGACACAGTCGTGGGAGACAGCTGTGTGGGAGCAGGCTGGAAGAGACCCCCTCAGGGGTTTGAGCTAAAGGACACAGGCCCCACCCCACAGCCAGAGGCCGATCCCAGCCTGAGCTGCTCTGGACTTGACAGTCACAGCACTGGCATCCTCGCCCTCCACCTGCTTCCTGCTGGTGCCTGTATCCAGCACAGACCTGGTGTCTGAATGCTTCCTTTATCCACCAGTGTGAGAAGGGACACATCCTGACTTAGATGCTGCCCCCAAACTATAAATCCCAGAAGAAAACCACAGATTCAAAGTCACAGACAAAAAAATTTTTTTTTCCTTTTGCTTCTTTCCTCTTTCTTCTTCACCAGTTTATTGTGGTTTAGGGAATTTTTCTTTATCCCTTTTCCTTGTTTTTTACCTCTTTTTCTTACCTCCTTTTTTCTTTCTTTTTCCCTCTTCTCCCTTTTAATTTTTCTCTGTTTGATTTTTTTCTTTCTTATTTTTATTCGCTATACAATTTCCACCCCTCCACCTTTTTCTGGTTTTTTTTGAGACAAGGTCTTGCTTTGTAGTGCAGGCTGGCCTTGAACTCGTGGCAATCTTCCTGC
>PVJO010031093.1:0-14717 GCA_004026905.1 Hystrix cristata
GGCTGGACCAGTCTACAATCCCACCAACAGTGGAGGGGTGTTCCTTTTTCCCCACAGCCCCGCCAGCATTTGTTATTGGTTGATTTTCCCATATACGCGGTTCTTTCTGGAGTGAGGTGGAATCTTAACGTTGTTTTGATTTGCATCTCTCGAATGACTAGTGATGTTGAGCATTTCTTCATATATTTATTTGCCATTTGCCATTTTTATAGCTCTATAAATTTATGTACTTTATTGTTTGAAATTTTACCTCCATTGAAGTGGAAACAAAGTCTGGGCTATGACTGATGTTCTCAGCATTAGTCATTGGTGATGATACTGGCTAGATGCTGTATAATTAGTTCCGTCCGTTTTTTCCAAACTGTTTGACTACCTCCAACCTTGGCATTTGTGTTTGTCTTCCTCATCTTTTATTTCCAAATTGGTTCCCACCACAAATTATACATTGTGAAATAACAGATTCATGTCTCCACTATTTTAATAGTGGAGACACTATTTTAATGTGAAACCTACCTCACTAAGGCCAGGAGCCACATCCGTTTACACAGGCTGGGTGACTGGAACAAGTCACAGAGGGAAGGGTTCGTCTTTCCTGCCTCCAGCTCCTCCTTCATGGTGGATCTTACAACCTTCAACAGTGACAGCAGCAACAAGCTGTTCAGTTGTCATGACATGAACACTGTGAGGAGCACCAGGTGCCCACAAAGGACAAGATCAGTGACTGCCCTTCTGTCCAGTGGAAAACACAGACGCGAAAGAAGCGGTGGCAGGTATCAAGGGTGGAAGCAGTGAGTTTGGGGTTAAAGGGATCTCAGGAAAGTTCTGCAGTGAGGACATATTAAACTCGTGACAGGGCGCTGTGGAGTGTGAAGGTTAGAATTGGCTCAAGAAGGAAATCAAATGATGTGTTGCTTAGCTTACTACCAGATGGGCAGGGAAGACTGGGCCACTGAGGCCGATTCTCCACTTGTTGCAATGGAAGGAAAACTGTTTGTCTGTCTCAAGAATAATTTTCTATCTTTATTTCAGTTTTTGGGTTATCTTATTTCAGAAAGTTTTGGTATGTAGTATCTTCATGAATGAGGTACTTAGAATTAAATTCAGATGAAATTAACGATCTTGGTGTAGTATGGTTTATACCTACACTTGGTTTTTAATCTGGAGTTACCTAATTATTTTGCCCCTTGCTAGGTAGATACCTTGAGGAAGGTGACTGAATATCTCTATTTCCCAATTTCCTTCTCTTTTAAATAAAGAAAAATAAGGAATAGAACAATCAGGATCAGGGAAGGAACAGGAAAACAAAAATATTAACAATTTTCTGACAAAGATTTCCTTAGCCGTCTGGGAGGTCACAAATGTACATATCAAATTACAGTGGTACCTTGGTTCACAAACTTGATTCTTTCCACAAATCTGGTTGCAAACCAAGTTGTATGAGAATTGAATCGAATTCAATGGTTAGGTTCAATGTTGACCTTATGGGGAAATTTGATTAAGTTCTTGTCCAGTTTGGCTTGTGACGAGGATCATGGAGAGAATTGAGTTCATGAACTGAGATACCACTGTAATTCTAGCAGAACTTAGGCATTTATTAATTTATTAGTTATTAAAAAATGTTGGCTCCATTGTCATCCCGCCTCTACAAATGACACAAGATTACAAAGTCCACTGAGAAAATTTCACGATGAAAGGAAATTAGAGACAATCCATGACTAAGGATTCTTACCCCAAGAATGTCCTCGCAATTCTCAGTTTATACTATTTGACTTATGCTTTTGTTAGAGAGGAGTCCTGAGGAAGCCCTCTGCTTCAGACAGTATAAACCCATGACTACTGGCCACTGTTACTATGGTACTGAGAGAATGACCCCAAGAAGACTTTAAACATGGGCCACATGAGAACTGCTGTGTCTGTGAGACTGGCCTTCAAACCTATCCAATATTAGAGTAAAATATCAGTATATTGAAGTTATTTTGTACTAGCTCCTCATTTCTAATGAGAAAATAGAAATGTGAATGGAACTTCTAGAAATATTCAGTGGATGCCAGATCACTTACAGGGAATCCTATAGTGAGCTCTCCTACCTATTCTATCTTGGGCAAGGAGGAACATATTCAAGTGGGAGTTTATTGGTTCTTCACTTTATTGTTTATATCTAGATGTCTCCCACAAGCTTCATGTGCTCATAAGTAGGGCTTTCAGAAGAGAATTGGACCGCAGGGGTACTACAGTTAACTTACTATTAGGAGGTGGGGCCTGGGTGTGGGAGGCAGGCTATGGGAGGTGTGACTTGGAGGGGTGTATCTCCATCCTTGGCTTGCTCCTTCTCTCCCTGTTTCCTGGCCACCATGACATCAGCAGCTCTCCTCTGCCCAGGCTCTTACACAACGTAGTTTCTATATTTGAGTCTGTCACACATGCATTGAAACTTCTGAAACACGAACCTAAACCTCTTCTTTGATTTATTGGTGTTGGATACTGAGTTCCAGTGATGAGGAAAGTGTTTAAGACATTGCCATTTTATTTTTTTTATATTATTAGTACATGTTTGCAGTGCATGATGTTTACATTTATCTTAGGGAGTAGGTACATGTACTTAACATATATTAATTATTTTTATTCACCTTCCTTTTCCTACTCACCTCCTTCTCCATCTCTAGATCCCCTTTTCCCATTTTTATTGTTACTGTTATTTTTTGATCTCTATCAGTACATGTTTGCAGTACATAATGATTACATAACATACACATAACAAATTTCAATTCCCTTCTTTGTTCCTTTCCTTCTACCCCATTTTATTTTTCCAGTATCAAGTTCATTTATTTATTTATGAGGACTTATGCCTTATGAAGTTAATTATAATATATTATTATTATTTTTAGTTCATGTTTGTGACATATAATCATTACCTTCATTGTGGGTAGTTGGTAATTCTCAGTTTATGCTATTTGACACAGCATTTTTATCTTCCAATAGACTGTTGTTCTTTTTTAATATTTATTTATTTATTAATAATTAATGTACTTATTTATGTGTGCTGGGGACCAAACTCAGGGCCTCATGCTTTGTAGGGTTTTAATATTCAGATCTTTGATACGTTTTGATTTTAGTTTGGTACACAGTGAAAAATATGGGTCCAGCTTCAATCTTCTGCATATGAATAGCCAGTTTCCTAGCACCATTTTCTAAGGAGGTTATCTTTCCTCTAACATATGTTTTTGGTCCCTTTGTCAAAGATCAAAAAGCTGAATGTGTCCGGGGGTGTTTCTGCATCCTCTATTCTATTCCATTGATCTGTATATCTGTTTTTGAGTCCATACCATGCCATTTTTATCACTGTAGCTTTGTGTAGCTTAAAGTCACGTATTGTGATGCCTCCTGTTTTGCTGTTGTTGCCCAGAATTTCTTTTGCTACTCTGGATCTCTTCTGGTTTCATATGAATTTTAGGATTGTTTTCTCTAGTGCTGTGAGGAGTGCTGTAGGTATTTTGATTGCAACTGCATTGAGTCTGTATACTGCTTTTTAGAAATATGGCCATATTTTGACAATTTTTGTTCTACTTATACAGGAACATAGGACATCTTAAGATTTTCTGATGTCCTCTTGGATTTCTTTTTTCAGAGTACTGTAGTTTTCATTGTAGAGGCTTTTTCAGTTCCCTGTTTAGGTTAATTTGTAGGTATTTAATTTTTCTTGCTGCTATTGTGAATGATATTTCTTTTAAAATTTCTTTCTCACTGAGTTCATTATTGGTGTACAAGAATGTTATCCATTTTGGTAGGTTGATTTTGAATCATGCTGCATTGCTAAATTTGGATATTAATTCTAAGAGTCGTTTGCTGAATTTTTTGGGTCTTCTATGTAGAGGATCATGTCATTTGCAAATAATGATAGTTGGACTTCTTCCTTTCCTATCTATATCATTTTATATTTTCTCTTGCCTGATTTCTCTGGCTAATGTTTCAAGTACAATGTTGAACAGAAGTGGTGATAGTGATCATCTTGTTTTGTTCCAGCTTTTAGAGAGAAAGCTTTCAGTTTCCCCCATTAAGTATGATGTTGGCTATTGACTTGTCATAAATGGCTTTTGTCAGATTCAGGTAAGGTCCTTGTACACCTATTTTCTTCAGGGTTTTCTTCTTTATCATAAAGGGGGTATTGGATTTTGTCAAAAAGCTTTTTCTTTTTCTTTTTTTTTCAAAAAACTTTTTCGGTATCTACTGCTATGAATGTGTTTTTTGTCCTTACTTCTGTTTACATAGTGTATTAAATTTATTGATTTATGTATGTTGAACTGTCCTTGCATCATGGATGAAACCTGTTTTGTCATGAGGTATGATTCTTTTAATGATTTGTTGTATTTTATTTGCCAATATCATATTGAGAGTTTTTGCCTGTATGTTCATTAAGGAGATTGGCCTGTAGTTTTTTTTAGTTGGGTCTTTGTCTAGTTTTGGGATCAGAGTGATGCTGGCTTCCAAATGAGTTTGGAAGCACTCCTTCCCTTTCATGTTCATTGAAGAGTTTGAGGAGTTTTGTGTTATGATGTCCTTAAGGGTCTTGTAGAATTCAGCAGTGAATCCCTCAGGTCCTGGGTTTTTCTTAATAAATAAATGTATATGTATTTATTTATTACTCCCTCAATTTTATTGCTTGTTATTGATCATAATTTTTATGTCTTATTGTTTTTGTTTTGGTAATTTTCATGAGTCTGGGATTTTATCCATTTCTTCAAGATTTTCACATTTCTTGGAATATAATTTTTTATAGTAGTTACTATCTTCTAAATTTCAAATATGTGTGTTGTAATTTTGCCTTTTTCATTTCTAATTGCATTGATGTGTATCTTTCCTCTCTTTTAGTAAGTTTGGGTAAGGGTTTATCCTTTTTAAATTCTTTCTAAGAACTAGCTCTTGGATTTGTTGAGTCTGTATTTTTTAAGTCTCAAAGTTATTAATTTCTGCTCTGATCTTTATGATTATCCTCCTTAAATTCAGTTTGGGTTTGGATCATTGTTTTTCAAGTATCTTAAGGTTCATTATTAGGTTATTTATTTGATTCTTTCTCTCTCTTTTTTTCTTTCCCTGTATGTGAACATTGATTACAATGAGCTTCTGTAGGGACAGTGGGATTCTTAAGTAGGATTAGATTAGGGACTGGGCCCCCTAAGAGGTCTCTGCATCCCAGACGGCAGAGCTGACAATCTGAAGTTTTGACATCTGCCTCTGTAGCTATGCTGAGCTGATAGCCCTTTCCATATAGTTACACTATTTAAGTAGGTAAGTTCCCCAAATCAAGCTGCTCTGGAAAATTCCTCTATAGCCCACAAAATCAAACCCCTAGCAACAACCTAATACACAGTCAATCAAATGTTGACCCTCAGTGGGGTGGAGATGGGACCCTTACCCTATAAAACAGGACCTCCATCCCAGATTCAATGGTATCTCAGCTGTGGGCACCCCCACCCCTTGCCTGGGATGGCTTTGTACAGCTTTCTGCATTATCTAAAATAAAAGTACTTTAACTTTGCACTGGTCTTCTCTGATTCCTCTTCCTCTTTCTATGTTGGAGCGAGAGAGAGAGAGAGAGAGAGAGAGAGAGAGAGAGAGAGACAGGTCTGGTGAGGGTGGGTTTGGGGACCCCCAGACCCAAATCACCAGATGTAACAGTTCTCTCTTAGGACTGCTTTCATTCTGTCTTATAGGTTCTGGTGCATTGTACTGACATTGTAATTTGATTCCAGAAATTGTTTTGTTTCTTCCTTGATTTCTTCTGTGACTTATCAGATTTTCAGGAGTGTGTTATTAAATTTCCAGGTGTGTATAAATTTTCTGGATTTGATTTCTAATTTTAATATACAATGGTATGATAGTAAAATGAGGTGATTTTGATTCTTTCATATTTATTTAAGCAGGCTTTGTGGACTGGTATGTGGTCTATTTTGGAGGAAGTTTTGTGTGCTGCTGAGAACATGTATCCCATTATAGTAGGGTAGAGCATGCTATAGATATCTACTAAGTCCATTTGTTCAAAGGTGTAGTTCAGTTCTGATTTTTTCGGTTGATTTTTTGTTTAGTTGATCTGTCTCTTTGTAAAAGTGGAGTACTGAGATCACCCCCTATGATTGTATTGGTATTAATTTGACCTTTTATGTCCAGCAGTATTTGTTTTATGAAGATAGGCCCTCCAGTATTTGGTACATACGCTTTTACATGTGTTATCTCTTGTTGAATTGTTCCCTTAACTTTTGTCTCTTCTGTCAGTTTTACCTTGAAGTTTACTTCCAGAGTAAAATTGCTATCCTTTCTTACTTTTGGAGTTGTGGTGCATGAAATATTGTTTTTCATCCTTTGATTTTTCAGTCTGTGAATATAATTTTGGACTAGATAAGTTTCTTGAATGAAACAGACTGCTGGATTCTGTTTTTTGATTCAGTCTGCTGATCTGTCTTTTAATTGAGGAGCTCAGACAATTAACATTGAGATTTATTACTGAAAGATTAGATTTATTCTTGGCATTGTATTCTTTTTCTGTTATTTGTGTTTTGTTTTTGTTTATCTATTTGTCTTGTCCAATGTAGTCATTCCATCTGAATTTTTGTCTTTGTTGATTTCATTGTCTGCCCAGAATATTCATGAGTATTTTCTGGAGTGCTGGTTTGGTGTTAATGTATTTCTTACTTTGTTCTTTTTCACTGAATGTCTTTATTTCTCCATCTATTTTGAAAGAAAGTTTTACAGGATATATCAATCTTGGTTTGAAGTCCTTTGATTTTAGGGCTTGTAATACTTCACTCCAGGCTCTCCTGGTTTTAAAATTTGTGTTGAGAAGTCTGCTGTAATCCTAATGGCTTTACCTTTATGCACGCTATTTTGCTTTTGTCTGACAGCTTTCAAGATTCTGTCTTTTTGTTGGACATCTGTAATTTTGCTAAGATGTATTGAGGGAGCTTCTTTTTTCATTGTAGTTAGTTGTTCTGTAAGCCTTTTTTTTTTTTTTTTTTTGCTGGGGATTAAACTCAGTGCTGCACTTGCTAGGCAAGTGCTTTACCACTGAGCTAAATCCCCAATCTCCAGAAGCTAGATATTAAGAACAGGAATAGGGTGAGGAGAAGGGACAGAGAGAAATTAAAAACAACTAAATCAAAACAAAAAAGAAAAAAAAGAAGAAAGAAAGAAAAAGTTCAGTGGGGACCTAGAACAAACATTCCAGCAATAGAACATGAATGCAATTCCTTAGTGACTGTTGTGGTGTAAAGCATAAGCAGCCACTCCAATTTCCTCTTTTTTTCTTCTTCTTTTGCACTCAAATTCCAACCTGTCCCACTTTCAAGAATTTCCTCTTCCAGTCAACAGGTAGAATCTGATGTGGTCTCCAGCTTGGTTTAGGGAGTCTTTCATCCCAAGAATGAGTGATCAGACTCCCTGGGCACTCTTTGGACTCAGTAGGTGCTGCTTGCTTATTTTTCCTCTTTGCCCTGAGTCTGGGGGTGTGGGATGGGTGGCCTTCCCTTGCTTGTGGTGAGGGAAACAGCATTCTCCAATGTTTGGGAGGGGAATGCTGGGGAGAAGGCCCATGTATCTACATAGTCTGTATAGAGAGTCTGGCCTCTGGAGGACTCACTCATTCCCTCAGGGTATTTGGGACACTCTCAGGGTGGCTGCTTCCCAGACAGATGGGGGCTGCTTCCCAGAGGGATGCTATGTGCCCTATTCAACTCTCTAGTTATTTGGGTTGCTCTGCATATATTTGTCTTTCCAATTATTTTTCCATTTCCTAGTGTAAGCCCCCTACCCCACTTCAGAGTACCTGTATTATCAGTGAATCATCTCTGACATGACCCCCTCCTCTAGTCAGCCATGTTGGATCTGACACTGACATTTTAAAAATTCATCTTTCCCTATAATGTACACATTGTGTGCTATTAAAAAAGAATTTGTGCCAATGCTAATGCCATGCTATGGTGAAAAGCCTGAAGATGTCTCACCTCTCCAGCCCTGCCCATATAGTTGTCCTAGAGTCAGTTCATACATATTTACATGAGTCTTTTGTTAAATTTTTAGGTATTTTATGAACGAATTGACATTATGATGCCAGCAATGAAGTCTACTATGGCGGGATTATACACATCATGGAAATTTATAATTGCCACAATTCTGGGCCCTAGGATTTTTTAAAATCCTGGAGTATGGAAAGTTAATCATTTATAAGAATACTACTGGCTTTGCCTCTCTCCAATCATTTGGACTGCTCTTAACTGTAAATAATCATATCCCTGTTCATAGCCGGGTACTTCAAACCTAAGACCCATTTTATATATTGTGATCTTCAAGACACATTCAGGGCTTCTATCTCTTTCTCCAGACTAAGTCTCTCTCCTTAGTATTTACATTCCACCCTTACTATATTGTTCAGAGGTTTATTAAGCCTATTTACTTGTTTAGGATAGGTGGCTATACTGAATTGAGAAGGTGTAGAATTTCTATTTCATCTTCTCCTTCTTTCCCTTTCTCTTGCCCCTCTTCATTTCCTCCTCCTCTCTACTGTTTCATCCTCTACTCTTCCTCATCTCCTCCTCACTTCTTCCTCCTTCTCCTCCTTGTTTTGCACTATCAAGTGTTTACCATGGTAGTCATAGCATAGATTTAGAAGGGAGGGAGAAAGGAAGGAAAAAGATGGAAGAAGGGGAAGGTGGAAGGAGCAGTTATATGCTGGAATCTATTTGGAAGCTGAAAGATGTGACATTCAAGAATCAATGCACGACTGCTCAGTGGCTCTCTGGGGAAGCTTGGGCCTAGGATGGCTCCTTCCCTGAGACCACAGTGGGCCTGCTCACATCACTGGCGGCCCCAGGTGACTCCATTGCAGCTGGTGGCTTCCTGGAGAGCCTTGGGCTGGTGAGTGCCCCCTCCCCACTCCCCGAGCAGGCCTGTCCACACCACCAGAGATGCCAGTGTGGCTTGATGTCTCACTGGGGAACCTCAGGCCGATGAGGACCCCCTCCCCACAGCCAAAGTGGACCTGCCCACACCACCGGGAACTGCTTGGTGGCTCTCCAGGCAACCTTGGGCCTGAGACCCCTTCCTCCCTGGGACCAGAGCAGGCCTGCCCACATCACCGGTGACATCAGGTGACTCCTTGCACCTTGGCAGTTTGCTGGGGAGCCTTGGGCCAGTGAGTGCCCCCTCCCTGCACCCGGAGCAGGCCTGCCCACACCCCCAGTGACTCCACCAAAAGACGTCTAGATTTAGTAACTAAATTCAGCTCCATAGCTGGATACAAAGTCAACACTCAAAAACCAACAGCATTTCTATATACAAATAACAAACTCACTGAGAAAGAAATTAGGGAAGATACACATTTCATAGTTGCATTTAAAAAAATGAAATACTTAGGAGTCGATCTAACAAAGCAAGTAAAAGATCTTTAAATTGAAATCTACAGTACTTTACAAAAGAAAATTGAAAGAGTTATCAGACAATGGAAAGATATCCCGTGTTCTTCAGTAGGAAGACTCAACATAGTGAAAATAGCCATACTTCCTAAATTTCTATACAGATTTAATGCAATTCCAATCAAAATGCCAATAAAAAACTTCAGAGAATTGGAGAAAACAATCATGAAATTCATCTGGAACCAGAAGAGGCCAAGAATAGCAAAAATAATCCTGGGCAACAGGAGCAAGGCAGGGGGCATCACAATCCCTGACCTGAAATTATGCTCTAAAGCTATGGGGATAAAAACAGCATGGTTCTGGCAAAAAGACAGACCTGAGGATCAGTGGAACAGGGTAGACGATACAGAAAGAACTCCAAATGCAAATACCTCATATTTGACAGAGGAGCCAAACACCCTCACTGGAAAAAGAATAGCCTTTTTTATAAATGGTGCTGGAAAAATTGGCTTGCCACATGTCGAAAATTAAAACTAGATACATGTCGCTCACTATGTACTAAACTAAAATCGAAGTGGATGAGAAATCTAAACATTAAAACAGAAACACTGCTAACATCCAGAATATATAAAGAACTCAAAAAGATCAAACCCCCCAAATTTAAAGTCCCTATCCAAAAATGGGCATCCGAAATAAATAAACATTTCTCAGATGAAGAAATAAAAATAGCATATAAATATATGAAAAAGTGTTCAACATCATTGGTCTTTCAAGAGATGCAAATCAAAACAGCGCTAGGATACCATCTCACTCCAGAAAAAACAGTTATCATCAAGAAATCAACCAATGACAAATGCTGGTGGGGTTGCAGGGAAAAAGGAACCCTCCTCCACTGTTGGTGGGAATGTAGACTGGTTCAACCACTGTGGAAATCAGTGTGGAGATTCCTCAAAAAACTACAGGTAGAGGTTATATTTGACCCAGGTATTCCTCTGCTTGGTGTCTTCCCAGAAGAATTAAAATCATCATATCACAGTGGTCTATGCACAATCGTGTTCATGGCAACACAATTTGTAATAGCTAAGTCTTGGAAACAACCTAAATGCCCAACTAATGAATGGCTAAAGAAGATGTGATTTTTCTACACAATGGAGTACTATTCAGCCATAGAAGGGATAAACTAGAGACATTTGTAGGTAAATGGATGCACCTTGAAAACATACTCTTTAGTGAAATAAATCAGACACTCATGAACATACATCAAATTGTTTCTCTGATATGAGAAACCATAAGTGTAAATAAGGACAAAGAGGTACAATAGATATTATGTAAAAAAAATATAATATTCAGTATATGTGTGGCTGAAGTGAGCACAAAAAGATAATATTCAAAAGAGGGGAGAACTAGATAGGGAGAAGGGGGATAAGAAGGAAGGGAAAAAGAAAAGAAAGGTGAAAAGGAAAACATGAAAAAGTGTAAGTAAACCTGCTGCAAATAGGGAAAGGTGGAGGAACAGAAGGGAGGGGAGGAGAAGAATGGGGGAAACCGAGATATATCATGTACAGGTACAAAAGAACCGTGTTGAATATGATCATTATGTATACAATGTACCAATACATGTTATTGGTAAACAAAAAAACCCCCCCCAAAACCAAAAAACAACCAAAAACAGAACAAAACAACAAAAATCCCAAAACTACATTGAGATTCCATTTCACCCCACTCAGAATGGCTATCATCAAGAATACAAAACATGATAAATGCTGGCGAGGATGAAAGAAAATAAAAAGGACCCTTCTACAATTTGGAGGGAATATAAATTAGGACAGCCATTATGGAAATCTATATGGAGGTTCCTGAAAAAACCAAAAATAGAACTGCTATATGACTGAAATATCCTACTTTTTGGCATGTAAGCAAACAAATTTAAGTCAGCATACAGACGAGATGCCTGTATTCCCGATACTCATGGAATTAGCTTAGGTGCCCACCACCAAAAGAATAAAGAATATGTGGTATATATACACAATGAGGTATTGCTCAGCCATAAAGAAGAATCAAATTATATCATTTACAGGGACATGGATGGAACTAGAGATGACTATATTATAGACAGCGAAGTAAGGCAGAAATATTATAGGCAGTCAGACAGGGCTGGGCCCTCAATGGAGTCAATACACAAGAGGAGAATACCTACAACTATGGCTGGAGGCTGGAGGCTCATCCATTGAAGGTCAGGTCTTAAGATAAGGATGGAAAGACCAGAGCCACAGCCCTGGTTGAGTGATAAACAATGAACTGAAGATTACATCTGATAAAATCTAGGTCACCCAGGTGGGCGACCAAGATCTCCAGATCCAACTCACCCTGGAATGTCCTTGTTCTCTCCTTGCCAATTTACTACGTGACTTTCTTCCCCATTGGACCACTATTACCTAAACGACTACACTTGTAATATTATTGGTTAATCATCATTTTGACACACATTGTACCCACCTCACAATTTTGCTCTATAAAACTTCCCCTGAAAAGTGAGCTCGTTGGCAACCCACTCTGGTCCCCTCCTGTCTCTCAGAAGCGCTCTTTCTCTCTCAATAAATTTCCTACTCTTAACCTCCTTTGTTCCTTAGAATTCATTCTTCGACTTCGGGGAACACGAACTCAGTGTAACTGACATCTAGCAGGTTGGGAGTTATATTTTTTCCCCTGTATCAACTATATTAAATGAAACAAGCTAATCTCGGAAAGACAAGTATCATGTGTTTTCCCTAATATGTGGAATCTAGAGAAAAGATGATAAAAAAGTAGAATGGAGGGTATTACAGAAAAGGAAAGAGATAAAGTGATAGAGAGATATTAGGGAGGAAAATGGGTTGCAGATGATTAAAGCATGTTACATGCATGTATGAAAATGCCAGCATAAGCCTCCCATCCCACCAAAAAAGAATAAGATCCTTTGGAGGAATTTGTATATGTTAAATCCAAGGAGCAAAAGAAAGAAAAAACATCAATTCTTTTTTTGAATAAAATATCCGTGTCCAATCTTGCAACAGGATATTGCATCTCTGGACAGAAACTAATACACATGTCGACCATGTTTTCCCTTTGTCTCCTAACCAACTCCCATCCTGCTCACCTCCATGGTCAGGGTGTCTCTAGCATTCTTCCTTCCATTCATGTGTGCAACTTTTCTAAGTTCCTTTAAGGCCTCCTTGGATTTGTTGGTGATAATCAGCCACCGAGCAGACTCTGACAGCCACCTGACCAAGAAGACAATGAATCTCACATGCTAATTTTCCACATTTCCTTTATCCTGGGGTGGCTTTTTCCTTCAGTCTAACTTCTACCACATGTTTGGTCATACAGAGAAATATAATTTTATTCTGCCTTGTACCATAAATAGGAAAATAGGAAATGACCTTTCCATATAGTACACTTTCAATGCTGGGAATGCAAATGTGGCGGCATATTGGGCTCCCTCTCATTAGGCACAAAATTACTGTGGAACTCATATGGCTGGAGCATGAGAGACACTTGTACAGACCTCTGCAAAATTCCTTGTAACGGTATAAGAAATATTTGTCCATAACACATCTTCCTAAAATAAGTATCCCTAAATTATTTTTCTATACTGAATATCTCATACAGACTAGAATCATTCTTATTCCTGCAGCTGGGATGGAATCTGACCACACAACAAAGCTAAACATCATGTCTCTTGGAATCATTTCTAACCAAATAAAACCACCTCTTTTGAACTAGTTTTGGGCAGGAGAAGTCCAGTCTGACTTGTCTGTTTAAAGACAGGAAAGGAGGGTCTACAGAACACGTGATGTGTGTAGATAATTCTGCCTAAAATTTTAAATTGGAGAAACTGTGCTGCTTATTAATAATTCTGGAGAAAAATATTTGCTTCTTTCTCTCACCAAATTTCACTTCCAAAATGAAAATCACAAAAACTTCATTATGCATTTCTTTGCAAAGACACCATATAAACACCAATCACTTTGGAGGCTGTCTAATCTTCACAAGTTACCTTTTGTTATGAACAAAATATTTCTGGAAAAATTCTATTTCCACAATACCAGTTAAGTATTATTGAAGGTAGCCAGATAACTTCAGAACATTCAAGTTAGGATTCATTGTTATTTCCTGTTTTCAAGGTTCTTATTTTAGTAATAAAATTAGGATGTGCATAGTTAAATTTGAATTTTGAATAGTGTATAATTTTGATTATATATATCAATGCAATATTTTGGACATAAAATTATAATTTGTTTATCTATAATGTGAATACAGTGTGAATACAATGGGACATAATTTTATCCCATTAGTTGATAAAACACAGAACTGCCAGTTAAATACAAATTTCATATACAAAGTGAATAATTTTCATTATATCTCTTGCAACTTTTAGGATATAATTTATAAACACTTGTCAGTTATCCCAATTTAAATTTTATTCAGTGTCCTCAATTTTATCAGACAGTCTTAGTTTCTCTGCTTTTCAAATTGCATATAGACATATATCAGGACAATGCCTCCTCATATGTAGACCAAAGACCAATGAATTTATGTCCTAATTCTAGCACATTCTGATTTCAGGATTCCATAAAGCAAAGGAAGAAAAAAAACTCATACCTTGTGGATATAAGACAGAAAAATAAAGGTATAGACACCACCAGCTGGAGTGTGAACCAGTTTCGAAAAGCCAAACCAAAGCTTGCCAACAATATGTATCCAATATTAGGAGCGGTGTGTCCTAGCATCATTCCCATGACTTGGAATTTGGGTACTGTCCATTCTATGACTGAAAGAAAACACAGCTGAATCTTGATGTCAAACAACAGTGGAACCTCAAGGTCAAAATTGAGGTTTGGAAAATGCCCAAGATTTAAAGTTTTGACTTACTGAGCATAGTACCGTTAGTCATGATGGGCATGGTACAAATCCCAGCCAAGAAGCGCAGTAGGCAGTAAACAGCAAAGGTGGGAACGAAGGCAGCACAGGTGTTAGTGATGGTCAGTTGGAGTAAACAGTAGGTGATAATTAGCTTCCTCCCAAACCTGAGAAAAAGGGAAAGATTAGGTTACAGAAACAATAACGCACGTTGTAAAAACTAGCACAAAGCAAACACCATGAAAGTATAAATAATTAATAAGTGATCAACAGCAGATATTCTCAAAAACAACTTGCTCTCTTTGTAAATAGGTACTAGGTGTATCGAAGCTTTTTCTCCAAAATGTTGCAGGCACGAAGGTGGAGGGGAGGTGCTTGGTAACCGTGGGACTTTTCAACCAGGTGAGAGAGAGGCCCCGG
>PVJO010031094.1:0-14716 GCA_004026905.1 Hystrix cristata
CTTGGATCCCTGGATAGCAAGAGAGTGCCCTCTGTGACACTAACTCCCAATGAAATCATACAACAATTCTTTTCTAGCTGACAATCATCAGAAACGCTGTTGTAATCCACATTATCTTTGCCATTTCTCTGGGCAAAAATCAGTTCATCCAGGCCTGTGGAGCCAGACTCCTCTGTATCTTTGAGGCAGAGTTGATGAAAACATTTTCATCTTTTCATCTGGGTTGGGTTTTGTTTTGGTGCTGGGGATGGAATTTTTGGGGAGGCGTTTCTGGGGATCGAACTCAGGGCCTTGCGCTTGCTAGGCAAGTGCTCTACCACTGAGCTAAATCCCCAGCATCGTCTGGGTTTTTTTTTTTAGTTGTTTTTTGTTTGTTTTGGTTTTTTGAGACAGGGTTTCACTATTGTTGTTCAGGCTGGCCTTGACTTGCAGTGATCCTCCTGCTTCAGCCTCTGGAGTGCTTGGATTACAGGTGTATGCTAACCATGCCTGGCCCATCTTTTCTTCTAAGAAGCTATCATAGAGCGCATCCATGGTAGTTGGCCACTGGCTCTTCGACCCCAGGTGACCCTCTCTGCTATGGCCTCTATCTAGATATCCCCACAAAACCTCAGGCACTCAGAGGTGGGATCATGGATGTGCAATGCTGGAGTAGCCCACTGATGGGTTCCTGGCTGGATGTGACGTTGGGCAGTGAAGCCTGGCGGGAAGAGGTGGCTGAGTGGAGGCTGGCCTGGAGGGTATATATCCCTCCTCTTCCCTTGCTCTCCCTCCACTTCCCCTCTGCCCTGCCACCCTGCCCTGAAGCCAGCCGACTATGGACTGAAACCTTTTCACACTGTGAGCTGAAATAACCCTCTCCTCCTTTAACTTGAGGGTTTCCGAAATTGTGTGCCAGTGACAAGGAAGTAACTAAGACACTCTCCCATACATCTTACCATCTTAGGTGATGTGCTAACTTACCCACCTTCCTCAAGGGCTGCAGGCTGCATGCTGATGACAACACCATCATTCATTCTGTGGATCAGAGCCCAGCTTGCCGAGTAGAGGGGGAGGGCATTGCAGTCCTGGGCCATCAGGGGGCTTTTGTTTTCCCTTATCCACCAATCCCACAAAGCCACCCAACTGCTTGACATCCTGTGCCCTTCTGGTGTTGTGGAGATACACTATGGGTCACACCACCCATTTTGCCAGTTTCTTAATGTTGCAATCCTGATTTTCAGCAATATGTGTAAATAAGAAACTGAAAATGGACACTGCTGAACTGGTCTGGATCTTAATGATTCTGGAGTCTGCAGACACATACTGTGGCATGAGTGGTCAGAATGCCCTTCTCTTCCTTGAGAGCTTGTCTCTCCTTAGCCATTGCTCGCCCTTGTCCAGGACGTTGAGTGGCTTGCTCTATAATGCAGCTGGGACATGGACCTTTTGGACCCCCTTTCTTTTTACCAAATGGGACTCTGCTGCTTGTGTTGGCCACCGTCGTCACCCAGTTCCTGATCCGGTAGGTATGGATGGGAAATGTTATATTCATCACATGAAGTTATGACTTACGTCCTTGGTCTTCATTTTCAGAAAGATTTCTTCAGTTCAACTGTGTCTTTCCACTGTTAGTATCCAATTTCCCAACTTTTGGGTCCCGTTTTAAAATGACAGGTAAAGGTGCCAGAGTCACAGTCCCTCCCCACAGGGGCACCAGCATTGCCTAGGTTCTTCAAGAGCAGAAAGAGACGCCTCTGTGGGCCATGGGAGTTCCTCGCCTCCTTTCTTGGCCTTTCCAGCAGCTGAAGTGGTGACTGCAGAACAGACCAGGCTGATGCTGGGGACAAGGGCTGCTCCTAACCACTCAGCCACCAGAAACCTGCTATTTTTAATCCTACATTTGAAGCTGGTGCTGTTCCCAGGACCAATCAGAAGATGTGCTTTTCAATCCCTCATTTGCATATGGCCACAACCAACCAAAAGACACTTCTGGATCCTTCATTTACATGTAACAGAAAGCCAAGTGAGCTTTCTGATAGGTGGGTCTATGTGTGGCAATGCCAAGTGCATGATAGGACACTGTCCCAATGCCTTATTTGCATAAGGGGATAACCTGGGGATTTTGGGGTACAGAAGACTCCTCTCCCTTATCCTGGTAACTACTGTGACCCTTCCCTCCAGCTGGCTCTCACTCTGCATGGAGTTTCTTTGCTGCATTCTATAAATGCACACTTCTGCTGCCCTTTCTGTGTCTTGCCCAACTCTCTGGTGGGTGGGCCAGGCTGCACCCTTCTATCAGAGCGTGCCCCACCCTGCTACCTCAGCAGGAGCCCTCTCCTATCTTATCCTAACTTCCCAATGAAACCTTTTCCTGCAAATTTGCGCTTTTAATTTCTATTATTGCTAAAAACAAGAACCAGAGCTAGCTGTCACCAGCACCCCCCCCCCTTTTTTTTTGAGACAGGGACTTGCTAAGTCAGTAATCTGCACAGATTGGTTTCAAACATGGCAATCCTCCTGCCTTAGCCACCTCGAATGCTGGGATTACAAATGTACACCACCGTGCCTGGCTTGGAATCTCCTATCTCTATTGAATCACTTGATGCATGATCAGGAAAAGTGAGGAAGAGCCAAGAGACAAACACTGCCATTTGCGATCCTGAATGAAGGCAGTGCACTTGGGGCCATGTAGGAAATAGCCTGTCAAGGGCACCAGCTGGTGGCTGAGGACAGGAGGGTTGCTTCCTGACCAACCAGGAGCATGGGCTGCATGAGGCTTCCTACTGATATGAAGCTTTGTGTACTGTAAAATACAGTACTACAGAAATATAAACAGCAGGGAAATCACCCTGGAAAAGCCGAAGACCCTCCCCACCTTGGCCAAGCTGTCTATTATTCACGGAGGGTCCGTATGGCCGCACCTCGTTTTGTAGTGCACCCTACACTGATCGTGCACCCTGCTTTAATCACGCAGAGTTAACTGATTTGGCATCTCAAACTGCTAAGCATGTTGCACATATATATCTGTATTGTCTGCTTAGCTAACAGATACTTTAGACAATGAAAATCGAGCCAGGCATGGGGGCACACAGCTGTAATTATGGCTACACAGGAGACTGAGGCAAGACAATCACAAGCTCGAGGCCAGGCTGGGCTAGTTGGCAAGACCCTGTTTCAAAATAAAAATTAATGGAAGGAAAAAACGGAAACAAAGCTTTTGTAAATAAGGAGGGAGGAGGGGGTGAGGGGAAGGGAGGGGAATGGGGAAAAAAAGCAACGAGATTTACCAAGTACAGGTACAAATCCCCTATAATAAATGTTATCACTATGTACATCTAAAATGTACCATTAAAATTTAAAAAAATAAAATTTCCAAAAAAATAAAATATAAAAAAATTTTAAAAGGGGTGAGGATATGGCTCAGTAATAAAGCACCCTAAGTTCCAGTCTTACTACTGGAAAAAGAGAATGAAAGAGAGACAAAGAATTTACCATACAAAGTATATAAAAACTAGAATGTAATTGCTGAAATAAAATTATACAAAGTCTTGAAGCATAAAAAGGTCATCAGCGCTGGGGATTTAGCTCAGTGGTTAGACTGCTTGCCTTGCAAGCACAAGGCCCTGAGTTCAACCCGCAGCACCAAAAAAAAAAAAAAAAAAATCATCATATAGACAATAGGCCAAAATAACCATGGAAAAGATTCAGTTCTTTTTGTTGGTCTGGTTTGAGGCAGGGTCTTACTATGTACCACAAGATGGCCTTGAACTCATGGCAATCCTCCCGCCTCAGCTTCCTAAATGTTGGGATTACAAGTGTGTGCCATTAGGCCTGGCCCAAATTCAGTTCTATGATGACTGTGATACCAGTAAACGTGCTGTAAAACGTCAACAGTGTAATCACAGATTTCTAATTTTATTCTGATGGTAAAGTGCTAAGTCATTAAAATTCTGAGAAACCGTTCTCGAAACACAAATGTAACACTTCGAGTCAGAAAAATGAAAATGGACACACAAAAGAACTGTTACCAAAAAAACCCCAAAAGAACAATGAACTGTTACCTATGGGGACACACATGATCAAAACTCAGCAGGAGAAAGCACAAGTCGCTGGCAATCTAGAGAAGAGGAGGTCTGATTTCACTGCCCACCCACCAGGAGTAATGAAAGCAGAGTGCGTCCAGTCCTCCCCATCCCCTCCCTCCTCTTCACACTGCTGGCTCCACCCAAGGACGAGCAGACCTGCTTCCCTCAGCTCCTCGAGGTCCCAGGACCCAATTTCACAGGCACAGTACCAGGAGACACCGCACTAACACAAGCACAAGACCACAGTGATGCCTCCTTTTGGAATTGTTCATGATCAATTTAACACAGTACAGGGAAGATGGAATGAGTAAGAAAAAAAATGCGTATTTTATTTCCCTGTTAATACCCAGCTATATATTCAAAATGTGTCTCAGAACTCGGCCAGACCCCCCATGCCAGTCACCGCCATGGCGCGAAGGTCCCTCAGTCAGCGGCGGAGATGGCTGGGAGGCAGCGGGGCCTGACTCAGGGCTCTCCTCGCACCGCCAACGTGGAGCTCCCCGGGACAGTGGCACAGCTAGGCCGGTGGCACAGAGGGACCAGCTGCGGGCAGCACCAGCCAGAGCGAGAGGACAGGGGACAGGGGCCCTGCCACACACACTCGGCGCTCCGCAGGCGCCTCTGCACACGCTGTCCCACAGACCGCCTGCTCACACTGGGAAGACAAGCGGGATGAGTGCACTTCCGTCTTCATTTCAACACAATTTCAGAGTGGAAAGGAAGCTGCTCGTGTTTGTTAAATCTGGCCAAGAGGTGGCTTTGAATATTTTCTTTATGACATGTACAATTTTTTTACCCCATCTTTGTGCCTCATTACAACCAATTTAGCAGTAAGACTTCTATGGCGCATCACAAAAAACTTCGTCCAATAGCTTTTAAGATCGGTAAATCTATACTTCAATTCTTCCCAAGACACTGAATTATAGCAAAGTCCAAAACACGTATGAACATTCACCAACACCACTGGAACCTGTAAATTATTGCAAATAACCTCACACAGGCATATCATTCAAGCATAAAACTTTTGGGGAGGTCAAATAAAATAAATACTACAATATTTCTTCATCTCTATTTAATGCTGCCTAGGATTAGATAAAAAGATTAGTATTACTAACAGGAAGAGTCAAACTATTGTAAGGACTATCTTCTTAGAACAACTACCCAAAACAAAAAGAAGCAAGAGTCCATATCAATACAGCTTTCCTGTAGTGTGATACAATTGCGAGGATGAGGTATAACCTGTAAGCAACTAATATGAATATAAATAGGAATAAGCTACCACACTAAATCATAGTCTGGTGAAACGCCTCTCACTGAAGTAGTCTGGGGAGAGGAAAAGGCAAATGAAGGGCAGAGGGAATGCCCGTTGTTACTGCCACCACACATTTAATAACCCCCTGCAGCAAGGGATGTCCTCCCTTCCCAAGTACGCTCACCTGGAATATATTTCATGTGACAGAGGAAGATTCTTAAGTATTACTAATGCCTCATTTGCATTTATATTCAGGTATACATATAATCATGTAGGCATATCAAAAACCATCAACAGAATTTTGAAACACTTTTATCTCTTTCTGAAAATGTTAACAGTTAAGATGAACTACATACTACAAAAACTTTCTAATGTATTGAAACTCAGAAAACCAAAGAAAAACCTCACTTAGCACTTTAGTAGATGGCTTGTGCAAAACCTTGAGTTCACTCATCTCTTTTACAGATAGGTTTATTTGATGAGGATTGTGATCCAATGATTGTTTAGCAGCAATTTTACCAAACTGTAAATTCTTTTATTAACAGGCATTATAAACAGATAATACTAATCTTATTTAAAAACCATGAGTGCCACACCAGTGAATATACAGCTCATGAATAACTTAAGTATTTCCCATTTAAAAGGTAACACACAGCATACAAACCCTGCCCTAAACAAAGAAGCTGGCCGGTGGGTACATGATTGATGTGTCTAAAATGATATATGTACAGTACATAATTAATGTTAATCAACTGGGCAGTACATTTTCTCCCATTCCCTTCATGCTTCACTCTCCCCGGAAACTGAATTCTGAACTTCCTCTTCTAAAATTGGTACAATCAAGTTATCCTTGGACATCAAATTATATTTCATCACAAATTTAGTAAACCGATGACATAAAAATGTTTCATTCTGTAGAAAGGAAGAAAACCATGTTATTATCCCCAATCACAAAGGCACAAGTCTTAACAACACAGATTACACGTCATCAGGATACTTAGAGAAACATACTTACTTCATAGTCATCAAATATCTGCCGGTGATGAAAATAAGCATGAGAAAATATTCTGTAAATCCTACGACATACGGATCCTAGTTTCGCTACAGATGATTCTTTTATGCTAACCCTAAAAACAGAAAAGAAATCACAGATTCATAGAGCTAGACAGGATGCTAGAAACCATATGGTCCAATCTTCTCAGCAGACGAAGGTAGACACCAGCACCAGGGGAAAGCAGGCGCCCAGTGACATCACTGCAGATGACAGCAGGCCCATCCCGCCCCCGCCCCTCCCAGCTGCCAGGACAGTCAGCGTCATGGGGCTCTGAAGCTGTTAGGGTTCCGTGCAGGTAAGAGTGACTCCCCAACAACTCAAAACTTACTACAACACGTTACTACAACACATTTCATAGCACTAATACTTTGTCCATTAGAGAAAATTAAAATTGCTAAAAGGAATTTTTATTCTAAAGAATTGGATTTTATTTGTTTTTTAAGAAATCAAAATACATCTGCATATTTCTGATATTCTTTTTAAAAGTATGTATATGTACGATATGGAGGCAAAAACCAGTACTTTTTTTAAACTATGAGTTTTTCTGAGTAATCTCCCTGGGCAAAGAAATTCTCCAAATCCAACCCTTGGTTACAAGTATCCTTATAGAATTAAAGAGCAGTCACAAATCTCACTAATAATACAATACATGCAACGCTTCCTCCCACATCTGAAAAATCTGTAGGCAAGAACAGGGAATCTTGTCAGGTGTGGTAGCGCACACCTGTATTCTAGTGTTCAGGAGGCTGAAGCAGGAGATCTCTGGGCGTTTGACTCCGGCCTGAGCTACAGAGTGAGTGCAAAGCCACACTGGACCTCAGAGCAAGGCTCTGTCTCAAACAAACAAAAACAAAAAAAGGAAGCCTTCAAACACAAGCAGCACAGCTAAGGAAAGTTTGCCCTTCCAGGAGCCTGTGTGAGGGAGGCAGAGATCGGAGGGAGCCACTGCATACCTCGACTCCAGCCCTGTGGGATGACGCAGCGGAAGGACCAGCCTCCAGGAAGTGCTCTGGAGCTGGAAGCCCATCTTAGCCACAAATTTAATGCAAATTCAAATCACTCAATCAAGCCAAATATTCCATAGCTTAAAACAAGTAAAGAACCTCTGATGTTGAACATCAATTTCTTAATTAAACCCAAAAAGTTTATCACTGTCTGTAAAGGTTGTGCTTACCTGCTGGGAAAATATTTATTGCTATTGAGAAGACAGGCAGCACCGTCGAGTGTGTGTCTGGTGTAGTCTATGGCGGGGCACTAGGAGAGAGGACACCGAAAGGGTCAGTGGAAGCCACCTGGTAGACGAGACAGTTACTATGTAGGTCCACGACTCCAAGGACCTGTGCACGGAGGCTAGGAGAACAGGCCCACACACTCGCAGTGACTACAAAATACAATCTCCATCAAGAAATAAAGGTTCAGGGGTTGGAGATTTAGCTCAGTGGTAGAGCACTTGCCTAGCAAGCTCAAGGCCCTCAGTTTGACCCCAGCACCGCCCCTCCCAAAAAAGGATAAAGAAAAAGAAAAGAAATAAAGCTTCAGTAAATTAAAGCTTCTAGAAGATACATTAACCAGTCTCCCAATTTCATTCCCAATACTGAACCCAGAAAACCTTGTTTAGAGGAGGAAGAGGCTCTCCTCATACAACCCAACCTTCTGACCACACTTAAGGTTGCCTTTGAGCAGTAAGAGCAACTTCCTCGGCACTAGTCTGTCAGTTCCCACGGCTTCCGGACTATGCAGTGATCCCGAGAGCTGAGAAAGCACATTTCCCGTTTCCTTTTTGCTTGTGAGTTTACAGTGACCCCATTCCATATCACTACACGGGGAGAGCCTACCATTCTCCCTTGACTTGTGAATCACCCCACTGAGTTGGGATTATGATGCTGCGATGCTAAGACTCGTGTGTGAGTCCAAATGCTACCAGCTAGCTCATCCTTTTTGACACTAATGAAGAAACAGTACATGTGAGAATGACTATATTTAAGACTCACAATATATCTCAAAGTGGTCAGCATTTCTAGTTTAAAGTGAGATTTACTGGCTACCAAAAAAAAATGGGCCTTCTTGATTCGGTTTCCTAATGGCACTCACCATTTGCTAAGCTAAGCAGTCAACATCAGTGAATTATCAACAAAACTGCTGTGTGGATCTCCCCAAACACAGACCGATATACACTCTTAACACCATTTCTATTCAGTAACACACAAGTGTAGTGTCTGAAAAAAAATGGTCTTCCAAATACACATCATTCCTTTACACAGGTATGAGATACAGTGCTGCTTATTATGGAGATTTTTTTTTTCCAGTTCCCGCTCTGTCTGGAATTTTATTCTTTTTCAAACAAAAGAACACCAAATACTGATTTTGCAACCACACTCACTTGTCTTCAAGCGTTCAAGTTCTGTCAATATAATGACATCTGACTACAATGCGACAGAACTGGCCTACCCTGACATCTTTAATGAGTGCCAAGTAAAAAGGAATTATGACAGATGTCAAAAGAATGTCAATCATGGGAAATGTAGCACACATTTTAAATAAACCAACCACAGGGCGGAGCGGAGAGAAGCAGAGTAAGAGCCTCTCCGAGATTTGTTGTCCAGACACTGGAATATAGCAATTTAGAGAAGATTGTTCTCAGGACCCAGCAGGGATCTGAAGCAAGAGTTGAAGCCCACAAGGAAAGCAAAAGGAGAGAACAGCCCAGAAGAAGGTGACGGAGAAGAAGGTCTTCACCCTGTCTTGAAAAACACCCCCCAAAAAAAGCCTAAACTCTAAAACATGTTTACCAGCGTTCCCAAGAGATTCAATTATGACAGTTCTAAACATCATTCTATTCCATAAATCCTTACCTCTTTAGGAGTTTTATGAGCGGCACAAAGAAAAATCCATTGTTCGGTTGCCGTCATCTGAGTACAAGTATCTGGATGGCATTCACTCTGTGAAAAATAAATGTATTTATCAGCATGTAAAATAATAATGAAAATGTTTATCATTTGGGTTACCACATTTCCACGTAAATTACAAAAAGGAAATAATTAGATACAGGTAAGTCTCTAACACCACAGTAAATTACAAAAATGGAGAAAATTAGCAGAACTTCCATTACAGCTTTAGCTTAGACAAAATATTACCTGAAGTTTAACAGCAAGTCCATTTAGTTCAAGGCAGAATTGCCTGAAATGCAAACATACGAACGGAGAGTTAGATGTATTCTGCAGAGTGTCTCGCTGTGTGGCCCAGCCTAGTCTGGATTCTGGGCTGTAGCTCCACCCTCTGAGGTATACAACCCTCAGAGGGGCTGGGACGCAGGTGTGTGCCACCACACCCAGCTGCACAGTTAGTTTTCTTTCAAAGATTTACAGATTAAAAAACAAAAACTAATAACCCAAATCATGTTCCAGTCAGAGTCCAGTAAGGTGATCACTCTATTACACAAAAAACTGGTCTAATTTTTCTGGGAAATAATTTGGAAATAGTCACCAAGATCTTTAGGAAGTATATACTTTTTGGCTAAGTCATTCTTCTAACAATCTATTGCATAAAATAATCAGAACTGAACACAGACATGTTACAAACATGTTCAAAGGAACTATGTATGAGAACATGTTTGAGATATTCTGATTAACAACTGGAGGGTAGTAAAATGTCAATGTGTATATAAACCTACAAAGGATAAACATCTACTGACAGTAGGATTCCAGTTATATAAACAGACGTAGGAAAAAAGACGAGACTTTTCTAGGTGTTTTATTCACACATGTATTTTCAGAGTTTTGTTCTGACTAGAAGTGATACAGCCCTTAAAAACTTCAAGGGTGGGCTGGGGATTTAGCTCAGTGGTTAGAGTGCTTGCCCAGCAAGCACAAGGCCCTGAGTTCGATCCCCAGCACCAAACAAAACAAAATAAAACAAAACAAAAAAAAAACTTCAGGGGTCCAGGTACAGCTGGTGGCAGAACACTCACTTACCTAGCCTGTGTGAGGCCCTGGGTTCAAGCCCCAGTGCCACAAAATTAAAAAAAAAAAAAAAAAAAACTTACCAAATCTAAATCCTCCATAATTCTACCACCTTCTACCAAAGGTAACTACATGCCAATTTTCTTTATGTACAGATTAAAATATACTAGGATGAAAATCACATAATTTTCTAACTTGCTTTTGTTACTTAACAGCTCTTGGCAATTTGGGGGAGGCTTGGTGGGGATCAAACTCAGGTGCAATTTTTTCAATATATACTTTCTTTCTAAAACTGACAAATTGGAAATTATAAAGCCTATACAATAACTAAAAAAGTGCTCAATAAGCATTTTCTAGTAAATGGAGAAAGGAGGAAATTCTAACACACCAAAGCCATCAGTTTAGCAGACATTTAAAATAAGAAGACAAGCTTTGCGCAGTGGCAGTATCGTAGTCATTGAGGTTTATCCGAGGCACAATTATTGCTAATTAAAATAAGAAGACAATCCTCTATGTCATGAAAGTATCTGGTTTTACTGCCATCAAAGTACTGTATTACAGGCCCTTCCACCATGCCTTGGAGCTGGCCGACTATGGACTAAAAGTGTGAGCCAAAATAGACCTCTCCTCCTTAACAAACAAACAAAAACAGAATGTGTTCCCTCCAGGAATGCTATCTAGTAATATTCAATTCACTGTAAAAAATAAATAATCACAACTATTTCTCAAAAAAAAAATGAAAACACTTTAGTTCCCCAAAATGCAAAGCTAAACCCTATATAATTAAAAGACAAAAGAAAGGTTCAAATGGGAGAAAAATATATGAAGCTAATTTGGTAAGATAAAACTATACTTATTTATTTGCATATTTACTTTAGGTACATTATAATAGAAGAAAATAGATGAGGGCAAATTTTCAGTTGTCTATAATTTTATCTCCTTTCTAGATGTCTAACAATGCTGTTACTAGAATGCAAAAATAACACTATATCTGATTCACCCATCACCCTCTACTGCTCATTATCAAAAGGCTTCATGTTATGCATTTTTGAGTTGTTTTCCACTAAGTGGTAATAAAGATTGTGTTGATCGGCAAGTCTCAGCCCAACTGTCTAGAGCCAGCCGCAACATTTTTTTTTTTTCTTTTTCAGCAGCAACATTAAAGTAACTCATCTGACCTTGGGACAGGTACAGTCTGTACCTAGTAGCGTGAGTAATCCAACCCCGCGCTAACACATACAACTGTGCAGGTGAAGAGACAAACCAGAGCTGAAACCCAGTCCTCCACTGCAGCGACAAGCCTCAAATCCTGGCCCGGAGCTGCGTGCATTCAAAGCTGGTCGCCTCTCCCCAGCCGACAGTGAACCCTAACCCTAAGTGCTGAGCACGAGCTGCTAGGACAGCTGAAGGAGGACACACCCCACTGCAGGCACATCACAATGGGCGTCCCGACATTCAGACATTCACCAACATCTGCAAGCAGGCAGCCTCCAATCAGCCACGTCAGGCAGACACGGACAATCAAAAGGCTACTCAGAAACTCTTTTTGGTGCGTATGACACAGACACAAAAGAATACGTGTGCTATTAATACATGAATTCAAACTCCCTCAAAAGCAGTCAACAGAAAAAAATAACAAAAACAAAAATAGCACCAGGACAAAAAGAACAAAGTTTACATAAAATTTTTATGAATTTTATATAACGCATACCACATAGCATAGGTTAAATAGGGAAGAAAATGTTTTCTTAGATTTGAAACAAAAACCTTCTATACTAAAATCAGACATCAGGGCTGGGGATTTAGTTCATCGATTAGAGTGCTTGCCTTGCAAGCACAAGAGCCTGAGTTCGATCCCCGGCACCACAAAATAAAATAAAATAAAATAAAATCAGACATCACTCATTAAGAAATATATTCAGAGTGAAAACACATGCTCAATGGAAGCTGGGGTATAGAGCAGGCACTAGGCCTCAGGTTCACCCCACCATCCAAAAAAGGCTTGATTTCATGACCAGCTTGGACAGTACAGCAAGATCTCATCTTTAAAAGACAAAAAAAAAAAAAAAGCTGGGTGCAATGGCACACACCTGTAATCCTAGCCATGTGGCAGGCTGAGGCAGGAAGGTCACATGTTCATTCCAGGCCAGTCTGGACAACTTAGTGAGACCCTGTCTCAAAATAAAAAAATAGAAAAGACGAGATTCTCAGCAGTAGAGAATCCTTGGTTCAATCTCCAGTATTGTAAAACAAACAAGCAAAAAAACAAAAAGCACACTGATTTTCAACAAAAAGATAAATATTTTTGAGGCCTATTAAAATAAAGATACACTAAAACATTCTGTAAGGTTATAAAAAAAATGGGAAAATATCTATAAACTCATACTTTTAATTACCATGAATTAAGTTGTATTTAAAAAAAAACAGATCTAGCTGTGTGTGGTGGAACAATCTTGTAATCCCAGCTACTTTGGAGGCTGAGGCAGGAGGATTGCTTGAGTCCAGGAGTAGAAGGTCAGCCTAGGCGACACAGGAAGACCCTGTCTCAAAAACAACAAAACAACACAAACTGTAGCTATAGAAAGCACAAGGCCCTGGGTTTGATCCCCAACACTACACACAAAAATACTTCATCGCTTCACAGTACACCAAATACTTCAGTGATCTGGCCGAGAAACTGGCAAAGTCTCAGCCTCCTAAAACTGCTGAACTGTTATGACAAGACATTATGTACTAGCAGTACCTGAATGAGCATCCAGAATCAAGAAGTTTAAAACAACCAAAAACTGCCTTGCCTGAAGGCTGAGACATTTGTCATGGGAATGCGGCTTAATTCCTTTAGGCAGGCACATTTCTGCTCCACTCCTTACCTAAGCATCAACTCAGAAGGCAGGAGTCCATGAACACACACTGCCTTCTCCACACCCACTCCGCCCACCCGTCCCAGTTGGTGCCCTGGGAAGTGGCAGTGACTTAAACAAACACCTAACCCGGGATACAGCCGCTTCTCAGGTTAACTCCACCCACTCGGTCAGCAATGTGTCCAATCAACGATATAATGAAAAGCAGAAAAACTCCTTATTCCAGGATCACAGTGAATCTCTATCTACTAAAAGGCCTGGAAGTTTTCACTGGTTCCCAGGTAATTCTTCAGACACCAAGCACAGAGTAAGACCTAAAGGGGACCTTGTGTAAAGAAATAAAGTTTTTCATAAAAAGGAAAAAGGACCTAACACACTTGTGGTTACAAAATCCAATTAAGGAAAATCATTTGAAAATTCATAAATGTACAAACGTGCACAGGCAGCTCTGCAACCACCTTTCAAAAACAGACAGGACTTTGCGTTGCAACTTAAAGTGGAAACCAATGAGAAAGCAGAGAACACTGTAGGACACCAAAGCTTTAGGCTTGGCTTTTGATCTGCAGTTCCAGGGTACATCACACTTCCGATTCAATTAGCACAACTCGGCAGCGACTGGCAGGCTATCGCCACCATTTCAATGTATCACAAGGGCCTACCTTAAGTGTTCATACTTCCACACACCTTCATCTTGGCCTTCGGGTGGTTCAAGGATTTTGTCAATATTGGAGCAATCTGCCCTTATGTTCTGTTGAATGTACTATAAACAAAGAGGTTCTCATGGTTAAAATATTATGCTACAGGCTATAGATCATGTTAAAATATACAACTTCTGAATATATAACTACTTCTTGTGGTTCAACTTTTGCGTTACACACAAAAAAAAAATGAAATGTAGAAACATAGTAACTAAAAGGAGGTAACCCTGACTTATTCTCCAATTCAACTTCCCTACAGATAGAGTATTTATCAGGATTGGAACTGGGGTCAAAATTGCGCACCATCCTGAAATCTCAGCACTCTGGGAGACTGAAGCAGGAGGATCACAAATTTGAACCTGCCCAGGGGATTTAGCAACTTAGCAAGACCTTGTCTCAAAATTAAAAAAGAAAAAAAAAAAAAATGAGATTTGCGGATATAGTTCAGTGTAAGGACCCAGAGTTCAATCCCCAGTACCAGGGGAAAAAACAAAAAAGCAAAGCATAATTTTCATGAGCATAAGACAGAGACAGTGTAATATGTAAATATGTGCACACTATATGACATTTGTATGAAGTCTCTAGAGACAACAAACCTACAGAAATGGAAATAGATTAGTAGGTGCTTAGGACCTGGGAGGAGAGGGGAAGACAGGAAAATGGTAGCTGATGGGGACGGGGCTTCTTTCAGGGTGGAGAAGTATTCTAAATAAGATGTGGTAGTGGTTCTACAATTTTGAGTAGAGAACCACTGTTCACATTTTTAAAATTTGTTTTCTTTTTTTGAGACAAGGTCTTGCTATACAGGTGTGGGACACCACACTC
>PVJO010031095.1:0-14717 GCA_004026905.1 Hystrix cristata
GAGGCTTCCAGTTTCTTGAACTGAGCAGCTACTGATGTTCCCAGATCTCCAGCCTACAGATGCCCACCAAATCCAGCCTCTGATCACGTAAGCCCATCAGATAAATCCTCTCTTAGGCACATTTTATTGCTTCTGTTCAAGCAGAGAACCCAGACAGATACACAGGTGTTATCTAACGTAAAGGAAGATCAAACTGATGTTCTTCCTGCATGCAAGGACAATTCCCAAAGAACCTTCTCTCCAGAGGGGCAGAGGACAGTTAGCACTTTGCACAGACACAGCAGAAGCAAACCAGAGCTGGGAGGTGCAGCCTACGTGAAGACAAGTGGGTGAGCAAGGTCATCCCTGCCATGCTAGGGCCACTCACAGGCATACACCCCCATCCTGCTACAGAGACTCACCACTGCTCTGCAGCGTTGGGCTATTTTATTTACCCCTCCTCAAAAACAGGAAAAGGGAGCAAGCATATGGAGAGATGAACTTTTTCCCTTCTTTCATTCCACCCTGCCCAACACACATATATTGGTCAGCTTTTCGTCACTGTAACCAAATACCTGGCATGTGCAACTTAAGGGAGGAAAGATTTATTTTAGCTCACAGTTTCAGAGGTTTCAGTCCATGGCCAGGCAGTTCCAAGGCAGAAGTATCATGGCAGATGGGTATGGCACAGGAATGCTGCTCACCTTGCAGCACCAGGAAGCAGAGCAGCAGGGAAAGAGTCCGAGAGAGAGGAAGGTGCCAGGGCCAAGAATATGTTCCCCCTGATCTGCCTCATCAAGTTAGGCCCCACTTCCAACAAACTCATTGAGCTATGAACACATCAAATAATTTGTCGACTGCTGAAGTTAGCATCCTCACAATGCAATCATCTCTCTAGGCACCACTTCTGAATATTGCTGTGTTGTGGATCAAGACTTTAAAACATGAGTCTTCAAGGGCTTCCATATTTTAACCATAGCAGAGCAAAAGCTTCCACAGAAAGCAGCCAGGGAATTTTTTGAAAGTCTGGAGTTGGGAGTTGGGTTTCCTTTTTATCTCTTCCACTTTCTTGCTGTGTGATATGGACAAGAAATCTACCTTCCTGAACCCCTATTTCCTAATCTGTAAAGCAAGCCTACTTGTCTTGCAATGTTATCTCACAAGATTGTAGACTTCCAAATAGAAGAAGGGTTGGAAACATCTTCACTTAGTGGCGCTCCATAAACAGAGAACACTGATATTAGATGCTACATGATGTCCAGTGCTCTAAGGACTCCCTCTGGATGAAATCTAGTCACTGCCTAATACCTTTTTTGCCCCAAAGATGCATACACCAAAAAATAAATTAGTCCATATTACTATTACAAGCTATAAAACCAAAAAGACCCAGACCATGTCTATCTTATTCCCATAATCTCCCCAGATGGAAGTCTCAGAAAGGCTTGCCTTCGAGAGGGGGTCCAGAAGAGGCTGTCATTCAGATAGACCCCATTTCCTATCTTCTGACATAGTGAGGAACTGTGGGCATTTAGCACAGCCTCTAATTTCACTGATAACCTCCAGAAGAATCCACGTAAGAACTAAGCCTCGAAGTCTGGTCCAGGTTGATTTCAAGCCTGGAGCCTGAGGCCAAAAGGCACCAAATCCAGCCTGCACAAGCAAATTCACCTTTCCATGCCAAGCTTCAACAAGCACCAGTTGGGAGGTGAGTTTCTGGGATCACTAGTTTGTGTCCACTTCTCTGGATCACGTGTGAGTATTGAATTGCTCTGCTGGCTCCTAGAGAGGTCTAAAAACTATATGGAACGCTCTGGAACACCTGCTCAGGAGCAAAGCTCAAGTGTCAGCCCCACTTTGCAGTGAAATAGGCCTCAGAAGCTTCCCACTGCCCTCAAGATGAAGTCAGAATGCTTCCACATCATGAGTAACCCTCCCCCAGCTATGTTTTACTGACTTCTTTATGATCCATAATGATGTCTCAACCTTTTACTCACTGCAGAGCCTTCCAAAAAACGCAGTTTGCTTGTCTGAAATGCTCCTCTGCCTCATCCTATTCCCATTTCTGCCTGGTCAGCTCTTTGTCCTTCAGGCTCAATTTAAACGAATGCCCCGAGTTGTATGAAAGGAGAGAAGGTTAGCACTCCCTTTGACAAGGATGGAAGAGGCCCTCGGGCCTGACAGCATGCATACGGTTAAGGCACTGACACCTACTTTGTGGCATCTAAACAAATCCCCTCGAGGAGCTTTCCAAGACTGCTGAAACCTGCTCACATCTTCCCATAGCACTGAATGCTTTCCACTTCCTAAAATGCATCACTTTAAGTTTATTTATTTCAATGTTAGTTTACATGACTAAGGTATAAAACCCAAAAGGATCAAGACCATGTCTGTCTTATTACCAAAAATCTCCCCACTGCCTAACACAAATCTTGGCACAAACCAAACCTTCAGTGGACAATTGTTGAATGAGTTTGAACCTTTTGGTCTATGGCCCTCTAGTTAAGAGGAAACTGAGGGAGACTCAGCAAAATGAAGGAACTCACTTGAAGCCGCCATTTGTCTTTAGTTGCAGCCAAGAATTAGAATGCAGCCCCTGGAATGATGAGTCCCAAGGTCCTTCCTATGTCGCCCCCCTTTGCAGATGGTACTTAACTGCAGTTTGTTGCATGTTCTGCATTTAAACGTGATCGGCTGTGGACGTGGGTCATGATTTAATTTAGATTGTCTGACAACCACATTCCCTATTCTGTCTGAGGATGAACTGGGAAGACTGTGGTTTCTCAATCCCCTCTGGCTGTGCTGGGATTCTTATTTGGGCATCACACAGCTAAGCACATAGTTAGCAAGTAGGAGCACGAACTACCCCCACTGCTCTGTTCCGTGCCTTAGAAAAGCAAATGCCACATGACAACATCCCTTTGGTGTAATGGCTGAAATGGCCTTCTTTCCCCAGTGAGGAAACATCCCAAATGAGCGCAAGGTTCCCTCCAGTGGTGTCATTTTCAATGAAGCTTGCCTGTGTCATTTGCAGTTAGGGGTTCATTGGTCAGAAGTGTTTTCTAGGGATGTGCACAATGGAAACCATTAGAGAGATACTCTCAGCCGCCAGCCAGCCCAAAAGTTTAATCCACTATATTAGCTGTAATGATGGTAGGCAGCTGCTAAGAGAGAGAAGGCACTAAAACAAGAGAGCCAACCTCTTACCGGCATCCTCTCATGAGGTTCCAACAAGGCCCCTCGGTGCTGGGTCTAATACTGCATCATCACAGCATTCATAATCTCCAGATTACTAAAAATACCACTAAAGTGTGTCCGATAATGAAAGAATCTGAAAAGACTACTCAAGAAACCTACATGCATCCACCGTAGGTTCCTATAAGGGAATTCTATTACCTTTTTGTATTGGGGGGGGGGGGACTCGCTGCCCTTGGGATGCCTTTCAGGATCATTTCTCAGCTGGAGAGCTTCATACAGAAATCTCAGAAAATGGTGACATCCTTCTTTAGAAGGCACTGGGTAGTGTAGAAATTCTCATCTCCGCAACCAAAGTCATCAAAAATAAAGTAGGACTTTGAAAAAGAGAGCGAGAGAGAGAGAGAGAGAGAGAGAGTAAGCTTGCTTCTTGGGTCATTATAGAAGAGCCAGATTCACATTCATCCATCTGATGAGTGATCATTTGTCATCCGTGCCAAAAGCCTGCACTCAAAAGCATCCAACTCAATACATACAGTACAAATTACAGACTTTGATCCCTACTTGCCTGTTAGAGCAGAGAACTAAGTTTGCTCTTTGTATTTTTATATCTCCAAATGTTTCAGAGTGAAGAGACGAGAAAGTGCGCTGAATCCTTAGATTCCCTCTCTCTCTCCATCTCCAAATGGGATCTCAGGAATTTCTGTGCTCACCTGGCCTTTCATCCAGCCTGCCGTGTGACTCATCTGCAAGCACAAATTACCTCGCTAAAGTATTCTTAGGAGAAATAATTAGCCACACACCCCTCCTCCGCACACGCTCCTGCGTTCCTCGGAGGCCCCGACGCCTGACATAAATCATTTAGTCCAGAGCCCTCGCACACACCTATCCCACCGGACTCCATAATTGGCAAAGTAGTTGCCAACCGGGTTTAAAGTGATTTGAAATTGTTTTCCATCCAGTCTTGCTGATAGCAAAAGGTTTCCCCTTTACCTCAAGCATGAGTTACAGTAACATGATTGAATGTAACCAGTTATTCAGTTCAAGCTGTGATTCTGATACAGTATAGACAATATGAATTCCCCCGAGCTCGGTGAGGCCATCTCAATGGTCCGTTTAAGTCCAATTCAATTAGACTCACTATGGTTCTTAGACTTTCTTAGGTATGTTTGCAGCAGCCCTCGGGGTTGAATGTGAGACTGGTATTCATCTAGGACTTTTAAATTAGGTCTCAGGTGTCATCATTCTAAATGAATTATTACAGTGGTGTGTTCACACTGCTGTAGTTGAAGTTATGTTAGCATCTCCTCTCAACCATTTTAATCCACTGTGGAACGGAACTTGTCATGTAAGGTCTCTGCCAGAGAGTGACTTTCTCCTTGAAACCCAGTTTTCAAAATAATTGGTCTACCAAGTAAACACCGTGATATGCATTTTTTTATGGAGAGAAGGAAAAGACCATTCTAATTTACTTTTAGTCTTTTGATGGTTGTATGTATGTTTGCTTTACTTTGCAAATGGGCACCATGAAAGGATAGCTATCTTAATATTGAATTATTTTATCTTTAATAGTTTGTGTCTTGAATGCATCTCTAGGGAGCAAGGGGAGGGGAAAACCTGAGAAGAAAGTGAATAGATTGGCGGGCATTCCTTTTTCAAAATTTCATATGTGCACCTTTTATAATCTCTCCTCCCGGAGCCTCAGCTAACATTTTCTCCTATCTTTTAATTTCCCAGGCTTCCGATGAGCCACAGCCGTGACATCAGCAAGCGTGTGGGAACATCTGTCAGTGTGTAGCTATTTCAGACATATTAAAAAGTCCGTGCTTGAGCTGCCTAACAAACTGCGGCTTCAAGCATAGTGACAACGACACGAATGCCATAGTAGAGGGCTCAGTCAGCCTAATGCAGAAAGCACCCTGTGTATGTGTCATCAATAACAAATCACACGCCGAGGAGAAAATAAAATAATTACAGGACCTACTTTTCTTTAGTTAGGCAGTTCAGACACTGGGGCAATGCTCCAACTTGCCCCCAAACCAAGGAGCTGCTGTGATCAAATTCTCTCAGAAAATGTATCCAAGACAGGGTTTAAAACAACAGAGCCATGAAATTCAGAACAAAGCGACAACAGGTGACCGATTAAATGCGGCACTAATTGGGTGGTACATAAATCAGAAACACAGAATGCAAACAGATCCAAGGCTTATTATTGTTCCCAGTGAAAGGAAGACTGAACTGGCAAACTGACTGACACTTCCGTTACACTATTTCTGTGATTATACCTGTGACTTTTATCTATTAAGCACACAAAGAGGGGATATCTTGCAGTCCTAGGGAAAATTTGGTATGTCTTAACTCAAAGTTCAAGCCTCCAACTACTCAAGAAACCTGAATTATGCAGAGACACTAATGCTTTATTCATACACATAGCTATGTTTATTTTTAGTCCTCAGCAAAACGGTCATGCCCCTCATAGTTTACCTATTAATGAACGCTCAACAGGGCAAGTAGAAAAAGAGTTTTCTCCATTTTTTGGACATGGAGGGGGATCTGCTTTCAGTGTTGAAAGTAATTGTTGCTGATTTAATGATGGTCTGGCTACTTTTATTTCATAAATTCATTTTCTAAGAAGTTACATACATTTAGAGTAATATTCACCACGATAGTGCTCATGTTCTTGGACTTCAATTAACTCTGACAGGATTCAGATAATGAATTAAACTAATCTGAGCTCATGCTTTGACGTTGCCATGTTCTCTTCCTTTGTGAGAGGGAAATAATCTTCCCCCAGATATTTGTGGTTTCCTCCTCATGAATGTCACCTTTCAGTCCAAACGTCTCCAGACACTCCTTTCCTGACCACCCTCACCAACCTAGCCTCCTCTCAGGAACACAATCTATCCATTTCCCTATCTCATATTTTCTGTAGCTATAGTACCTGAAACTACCTTGCTTATTTTCTTATTTACTGCTTCTTCCCATTCAAATTTGGCCAGGAAATTTATCTTACTCACCTTTGTCTCCCTCATGCCTAGATAGTGCCTAGATAATGCCTAGTATACAACAATAAATATTTGTGCAGCAAATGACTGAATACACACATACTCAAAAGGTGTTTAGAATTCAAGTCTAATTCTTCTTACACATAAATTTATCCATTATGTCCTGATGCGCAATATGGATCTCTTCGAGAGAGAAGAATTAGCGAGTTGGTGCTCTTGAAGATCATAATGGAATATGTAAATAATGTAATGTGAAATTAATAACTGATCTAGGGTAGTCAAAGAAGAAAGGGAACAGTGCATGCCACTCAGTGAAGCAGGACATTGAATTCTTGGGTTGTCATGTTAGATTTTATACTATCAGGAGCTGTAGCTAAAGTTTAGCACCCAGTAGATACCAAGGATGTGGAAGAAAAGCCAGTCCCACAGTGTTTCCAGTTCCATTCTGGCATCATGGAAAACTGGAGGTCTCAGAACAGAACACTGGAAAATTCTGAATAAAAGATAACAAGTATCATTTTCTTTTTCTTACTGTAGTAAAATATATATGAAATAAAATTAATCATTTCAGCCATTTTTCAGAGCTTTTAAGTATATTCACATGGTTGTACAATCATCACCATCAAATCAACTCCAGAACTTTTTCATCCTTTAAAACAGAAATTCTCTATGCTGAATTCCCCATCCCCCCATTTGCTGGCAACTACCATTCTGCTCTTTCCCTCTATGAATTTGTGGGTACCTCATATATTTAGAATTGTATAACAGTGGTCCTTATTTCACTTAGCATAATGTTTTCCAAACTTATCCATATTACAGCATATGTCAGACTTTCCTTCTTTTTGATGGCTGCACAATATTCCATGGCATGAATATATCTCACTTTACTTATCTATTTTTCTGTTACTTCTACCTTTTGGCTGATGTGAACTGCTATGATTATTGGTATGCAAATAACTTCATGAGCCCTTGCTCGCAATTCTTTTAGTTTTAATCACTTCTCAGCCTTTTGGCTAAGATCAGTTCTTTTAGTTTTATACCCAGAAGTAGATTGCTGAATCATATGGTAATTTTTTTTAAGAACAGCTATTTGATTTCCCATCGCAGTGCACCATTTTACATTCTCACAAACAGAACATTAAGGTTCTAATTCCTTCACTTTGTCTCTAGCACTTCTTCTTCACCGGGGTTCTATTGTGATTATCACTACTGTTAGCTCTCCTGAAGGACGTGAAGTGGTAGCTTATTGTGGTTTTGATTTGAGTTTCCCTAATAATTAGCGATGTTGGGTATCTTTTCAGATGCTTACTGAGCATCTGTATGTCTTCTCTGGAGCAATGTTTATTCCAGTCTTTTATCCACATTTGAGTCATAGTGTTTAGTGTTTCACATTGAGTTATAAGTACTCATTGTACATTCTGAATATTAATTACTTTCCAGGTATATGATTTGGAACCATGTTCTCCCATTTCTTGGGTTGCCTTTTGAACTCTGTTGATAGTGTCCTATGGTGCACAAAAGCTTTTAGTTTAATATAATGAAAAAGCCCCCTTAATTGCATAGCTAAACTGGTGAAAATTGAGACATTCTTAAAGCCACGTGAGAGGCAAAATCTCACATCAGAGAGGTAACCAAGTCTAGAACTGCTGTTTGGCCGTGGGGATGTATGCCAGATCCTGCATATGTAGATCTTGTGCCTTACCCATTCATAGATGGTGAAAAAAGAAGCAAAACCTGGGACAAGTCATGCTGTAAAGTCAAGACCGTAAAAGCGACATCCACAATTGGTATATTCTTTAAAGAGGTCTCAGAGGAGGATAATGGGAATACTTCTATGTCTCAGCTTGTGTCAAGTTCAACCATAAAAAAGAAAATCCTCCTCCCAGTAATAACCAACAATAAACCCATTTTTACGCATGTTTGGGGCTGAAATTCATTACTACTGGGACTCAAGAAAATTCAAGATAAAAATTTCATGTGATCTTGGCTAGTAAGCCTACAAATCCTCTCTGGAAGAGCACAGATTAGGCCACAAAGAACAAAGAAAGTTTCGTGGAACATGAGTTCAGATCACCAGACACATGAGGAAACTAGCTGCCCCGAGCAAGAGTCAACAGAAATAGCAAGCCAGAGAATCACAGCCACAAACCTGCAGCCATCTGAGCAGTAAGACAGTGACAGAAATGACATGATTTACGTATTTAAAGAAACACTTTAAATGTTTTCACAATTATAAGGATTAAGATATTATCAAAGATTATCTCTAGATTTCCAAAAGAACTAAACAGAACATCTGAACATGTGAAATTGAAGTCAAACACAATCACTAGAGGGGTAGAAGTACAGCTTAAGAACAGCTGAAGAAAGAATGTGGATACGTGGAAAGCGAATCACCAAGAATTCAGCGGAAAGAGGCAGCAACAAGAGAGGTTAAAAAACGGGTTTCAGAAAAATAAATTAGAGGAAGAAGGAAGTAACCAGAACTGGAAAATATTTACCAAGTTGCAGATTTAGAGCCCCAATGCATCTCAAGAAGTATTAATAAAATAAAATTCACATACCGCACAATAGAGAAAGATTCCAAAAACAAAGAGAATATCTCAAAAGCAACCAGAGAGATCAGATTGCTGACCTACAACTAAATTAATGACAAGCAGCATTAAAAGTCAGAGGGTAGCAGAGTGGCATCTTTAAAACACTAAAAGAAAATAACGCTGAACCTAGAATTTTAAAGACTATCAAGAATAAGGACAAAAGAAGTATATTTTCCAAAAAAGAAAAAGTCAAGTTATTTCTTATCAAATGACTGTCACAGAATGAAAGTCTAGAGCACAGCTTTCAGAAAGAATAAAAATTGCACCAAAGTAGGGCCTGGGATACAAGAAGATAAGAAGGAATGATGGAGAGGGGATCATTAGCTGCATTAAACAATAAAATGATTTGTGGAACTGAAAAAAAAAAAAAGAAGTCAGACCTACAAATATCAAACTGCAATGGCATCTAAGTTAAAAGAGAATATTCTTAGTTTTCTTCGGTTTTGAATGTCTGACAGGACAGAAAATGTAGTTAATGTGGGCTGTATTAAGTTACATACACATGTTAGAATTTCTAGGATAAACACAAAAAGACAAGAAATAATGTAAATAACTTCTGTCACAAGGCTCTTGCCTGAGACCCTATAACAAGAGACACATTCATAAGAGAAAAACACACCTAATATAAGATTTACAAGACATGAGCACCTTCAGAAACAAAGATACAAAGAAGCAGGGAAATTTATATTTATATGCTTAGGTTTGATGAAAACTGGAGTCATGTGGAAGTATGGTTAGACAAAAAGGCACATGATCTCATGGGAGTAAGATGAAGGGAACACCCCAGCATCAGTTTGTGCAGATTCTTCTGAGAATCTCTGTGTCTTCACTCCTCACCTAGGGTAGAGAGAAGACCCGCATCTTGTGACCTAGTTTAGAGGAAGATTGACATATTCTTTTATGGCTGAAGGAGAGAATGGCAGAAGGTCAGAGAGATCTTCCTGCTTGTGTTGTTTTCTCAAATACCAACGCACCATACTGGCGATACATCCTTTACCCCGTCATTTCCAAACCAGTAAAGGGAGGAAAATAGAAAGAGAAAGAGAAAAAGCAAAGATAGCCAGCACTTTGAATTAACAACAAATTAAAATAGCAATACTGGTAAGAACAGAAAAACACAATGATTATATTTCATACACAGTTCACGAAGACAGAAGCCAATGTAACATATAGGCTATACTTACAAATAAAAGTGTGTTCTATAAATCACACAACCTAGATACATCTGAGCAGACATATAACTTAAAATATTCCTATCGAGGGTTAAAAAAAATCATGCTGAAGTTTCAAAACAAAAATCATGACAGAGAGGCACACCACCTATAATCCAATGCAAAACAAGCTATCTCAGTAAATAGCAAGATCTATCAGTGAATAAAAAAGGGAAGTTGCAGAATTCCATTTTTTTCTTTATTAAAAAAAAACTTTAGTAAGATGAAAGGGGAAAAAATGGAAAAATGTAAATAAACCTGTTGCAAATAGGGAAGGGCTGGGGAATGGAAGGGAGGGGAGGGGAAGAGAGGGGAAAATAAAAGATATATCATGTACAGGTACAAAATAACCATGTTGATTATGATCATTATGTATACAATGTACCAATACATGTTCTTGGTAAAAATAAAATTATTTAAAAATTAAAATAAAACTTTAAAAGCATGTGTATGTTATTAGAATTCCATGTAAACACACAGAAAATGCACAAAAATTTGGGTGCCTGAGTGATCCTTTTTAACTTTATGCCCTTTGTATTGTTCGAAATTATTTATACAATAAGCATGTATCCATTCAATAACAAAAATATAGAAAATGCCCCAGAATGTATCAAAAGAATTTGAGAGACTATAAGCAGATAAGAAAAACAAAAGAGAATAAGATGAAGATGATAGAAAAAGAATCAAGTGTAAGATGGTATAGGGAAACTCGAGAAGGGAAAAAAAGAAGCAAAGAAATTAGGTGAAATGCAAAACTGAATGGAAAAAAAAATGAGAAACTGAGAAACAGAAACACCAAAAGGTTATATAAATGTTGTTTCATTTAACTTTTGTAACAAAAAAAAAATGGCTCTTTTATTTACTGGTTGTTTTTCTTCTTTAATGTCTGCTGGTTTGTTGCCAAAGCTCTAGATTTCTCTGCAGCTAATTAAGACCCTTGTCTGGATTTGGACCCTGGAGATAAAGGTCAGAACTGTTGGTGGGGCTCTCGGTGTTTTTAACTGTTATTCTTTAAGCTCCTAAAAGCTTAACTCCTCAATTACCAACCTGAAAAATGGTGTTGCTCTTTTGGAGACAAAAGCCCTGTGTTTAAATCTTTGCCCATTTAACCCCTCATTAACTCATTGAACCCCTTTGACTGAATTTACATGTTTATTTCTTGCAGCTTCGGTATTTTCCAGGGATAATGCTGCCTGGGAACATCGTTTCTGCCTCTCCAACGGCTAGTTAACATCGAGACCCTGATCTTCCAAATTGCCACAGTTCTTTCAGCATGAAAGGCCCTGGGAGGAAGGTGTTAATCAGAGCAACACCTAAAACAATTGGACTCTAGGTGCCGGCTCAGTTCCTAAGGTATAAGCATGCTGAAAATATCCAGGGGCTCCCTGGCATCAAAAAAAGGTTATGGAAACTAAACAAGGAAAGGTGGGAGGAAAGAAGGCGGCAGGAAATGAGGTAATAAGTCATATAAATCCTCACATCTACCAATGTGTGTGTTGAGAAGGAAATGAAAGAAAATGAAGGTGCCCCTCTGTCTGTACTGCTTAATTTATGTTAGAATATTGAATACATTCTGCTAATGCAGTTTTCCGGAGATTTGCTTGTGCAGGTAACCATTAAGTTCTCAAAAAAAAAAAAAAAGGTGAACTAATTGTACAGACAGTTAAGATTTTGGCATAAAAATATTATAACCCAAGTCATTTTATTCTTAGCTAATGATAAACAATAATCCGATCCCCTATAAAGGGCTTCCTTGAAAGCTGCTGGAGCATATTTATAATGCTCTGGATTCTGAGACGAACACCCAAATATATCAGACTGTGTCCATGCTTCAAGCTACATGAAATAGTCACTCCTTCTCTACTATATGAATTTTCACCTTCACAAATGGCTTTCCACATGGGTCCAAGAACCATGTGATTATAAGAACTCTCTGAATTCACTTAAGAATATCTTCAGCACCAGATTCCAAAACACTACAATGAAAAGAGACATAGCTTATGGTAGAATTTGGAGCTAAGAAATTCCCTTTGCTTTGGGTTTTCTTTAATAAAATGCAAATATTTTAAGGATAACTTACAAGCCACTAACAGTGTATCTTGCATTAATACATCCGGGATGCCAGCTACTTAAGACCAGAGATAAGATCTTTCATCCTCTTAGAGCTCATCCATTCTTTTGGTATAGGATGAGGGGGTTGTGTTAGAGCCAAATGTCTGTATCAGGAACAAGGGTTTAGGTAAGAGGAGGCGAAAAGACTCTTCCAGAGAGGACCTTTGTCATCACACCCACCACCATGTGCTTCTTAGCATATCCTTGTCCCCTAGCACACCAAATCTGCCCCAGACTCTAAGAAATTTCAAGGTTGCTTCCAGCAACAACATCCTACAATTTCTAAGCCCATGCTGTGATTCAGTGCTTCCTAATCTTCTTTGGCTATGGCTCCTCTGTTATCTAAGGAAAGCTGTAGCAGTCAGGGTAAATTTAGTTACTGCAAGAAAACCACCCAAAGTGTACATTGACTCCAATGGAAGAGTCTTTCTTACTTGTGTAAAGTCCAAATTGGGTGCTCCTGGCTCAGCAAATGGCTCTTCTCTAAGCAGTGATTTAAAAACCCAGGTTCTTTACTGTCTACGGCTCTGCCATCTCAACATCTTCAAGGTCACTGTGTCCTTCAGCAGTGAGCTAGCAGAAACAGACTGGGCAAAAAGTGTCATCACATCTAGAAGTTGCACACAAAGCCACCTTGAAGGTCTTTCATGCATGTCGGGGTTTGGTCCAGGAGGTTAAACATTCCCTGGACAGGATCCTTTACCTCCTGAGACCCAAGCACCTGCCATGCAGGGAGCACCGCAGTAGGCTACGGAATCTGCAGAAGGGAGATAAAGAGCAGCGCAACGACAGACCACCCCTCAGGGAGGCAGCCAAGAGTCAGCTCTCCTTACACGGGGAGCAAACAGTGGGCCCTCCTGAACATCTCCAAACACGTTCTTGGCTCCGGGGGTGGGGGTCTGTGTATCTGCGTGTATCTTGTTGAAAGTAACAAATATATATATAACATGTATATTAATCATATTTATCAAATACATGCAATATTCATAAATTGATATGAATATATTTATTATACATCTGTAATACATAAATATACAATAACTGGATAGCTGGTAAATATTTATGCCCAAACATCCATATTGGTAACATCAATGATAATTCTCCTTTCACGAACTTATTCACCACCTACTTTAGGAGGCATCCCTGTCCAGAGGAACAAACCCCACATAACCACACTAAATAACCTATCAGAAAACATTTAGTCAATAGAGAAAAGTCATACAAAAAGTAGCGAAGGGATAGAGATGTAGCTCAGTTGTAGAACAATTGCCTAGTGTGTGTTAGGACCTGGGTTCGATCCCCAGTACCACAAAACAGAAGAAGAAAACAGTCTGGTAAAGTGACATCCTACTTAGAATTTCCTGTTTATATGAGCAATTTTTAAGAACGTTTTGACAAACACACAGGGTTGTGTCCAAATAAATGGCATACAGAGCAATTAGACAAGAGAAAGAAATAAAAGGAATAAAGATAGGAAAGGAAGAAGTTAAACTATCGTTATTTGCGGATGACATGATACTCTACATAGAAGACCCAAAAAACTCCACCAAAAAACTACTGGATTTAATAACTAAATTCAGTTGTGTCTCTGGATACAGAGTCAACACCCAAAAGTCAATAGCATTCCTATACACAAACAATACACCCACCGAAAAAGAAATAACAAAAGATATACCTTTCACAATTGCACACACAAAAAAATAAAATACTTAGGAATCTATCTAACAAAAGAAGTAAAAGACCTTTACATTGAAAACTACAGCACCCTAAAAAAAGAAATTGAAAAAGATATCAAAAAATTTAAGGACATCCCATGTTCCTGGGTAGGAAGAACCAACATCGTGAAAATGGCTATACTTCCTAAACTACTGTACATATTTAATGCAATTCCAATCAAGATACCACTAACATACTTCAAAGAATTAGAAAGGACAATCATGAATTTCATCTGGAACCAGAAGAGACCAAATAGCAAAAACGATCCTAAGCAACAGGGGAAAAGCAGGGGGCATCACAGTCCCTGACATAAAACTATACTATAAAGCTACAGTATTAAAAACAGCATGGTACTGGCAAAAAGACAGATCTGAGGATCAATGGAATAGATTGGAGGATACAGAAACAATCCCAAACACAATCAAATACCTCATCTTTGACAAAGAAGCCAAACACCCTCACTGGAAGAAGGATAGCCTATTTAACAAATGGTGCTGGAAAAATTGGCTAACCACATGTCGAAAGTTAAAACTAGATATATGTCTCTCACCATGTACTAAACTCAAATCAAAGTAGATCAAAGATCTAAACATTAAAACAGAAACATTAAATTTACTGGAGAATAGAATAGGAAGAACCCTCGAAGACACAGGGGTAGGAAAAAAATTTATGAACAGAACCCAAACTGCATGGGAAACAATACAAAGAATCAGTGCTTGGGACCACATGCTATTAAAAAGTTTTTGCACAGCAAAAGAAATCACCAATAGAGTAGGGCAAAAACCCACAGACTGGGAAAAAATTTTTGCTAGCTATCCATCAGACAAAGGTCTAACATCTAGAATATACAAAGAACTCAAAAAAATTAAACCTCCCAAATTTAAAGACCCAATCCAAAAATGGGCAAC
>PVJO010031096.1:0-14736 GCA_004026905.1 Hystrix cristata
CTCTCTATGGCTTTTTCTGATGATGAAAATAATTCTCATACTTTCTAATTTACAGAGATATGGAGAACTGGGAAGCAGACATTGCAAAGCATTCTCAGTGATAATGTTAGCATTTACAGATCATTTCCTCCAGCTGTATCACTGAGGCAGGGCAGACAAGCTATAATGCTCTGCCCAACGCACTGCACCTTCCCTCTCCTCTGTCCCCACTCACATCAACAGTTGGGGTCTCAGGAGGCCTCTCCAACTTCCTCAACTTCACCTTCTTGAGCTTCTTGCCTGGTCGTCCTTCCTCACCCCTCATTAATTCTCTAAAAAAGAAAGAATTCCACAGTTGCCCAGGGTCCTTTTCAAAAGGAAGCAACTGTACTTTGCTCCCTAAGTTACCTACCTGTGATTCCAGTAGCCCTGCTTGAACAGGTCATAGTCTTGTATCTCGACATCTTCACTCTCCCAAGATGCCTGATCATAAGGTAAGTCTCGCCACTTGATCAAGTAGTGGACATGGCCCTTCTTGTCCACACTACAAGGTCAAGAGAAAAACAAACCCTCAGGGTCAAGAGGCAATCCCCCAAGTCAGCCCTGCCTCAAAAGCTGACAGTAATTTGTTTCAGACCACTCAACATAGGCCACAGACCCCAGATTCAGAGCTTCTCTTACACTCATCTTCGGACCAAAAATGATCTCTCATCTATACTCCCCTAAGTCTCCAATTCCAGGAGTCAGTCACTTACTCACACGACAGAGAGTCCTCCAAGGATAGGTCCCTGGCAGCACCCCTCCCTCACTCCCTGTCCCAGGAGTCTCCCATGGACATACCGTCTACCTTCAGTGGGCCCATGGAGTACCTGTGATTGAGGATGCGATGGATCATCATCCACTCGGGTTTTATACCGTAGCGATAAAAGCGTTCCTCCATCTCTGCAAATTTAGGGTCCTTGTTCTTTCGCTTTCGGCTCTTCTCTTCATCACCACCAAAGTCCCCAGAAGGTGGCTCGTCCATATCATTCTTCCGCTGATAGTTTCGGAACATCACCTGACAATGAAGCTCCAACTGCAAACAGAAGGAAAAAATAAGGACCTCGGAAGAGCTGTGTCCACTCCCTCTACCCACAAGGCTGTCTGCCTGCTGCCCTCTTCGTTGTCGCCACTCCCCCAACTCCAGCCTGTCCCAAGCTCACCTGCAGCTCAGACACCCAGGAGCAGTGCCAGTAGGACATGCCTTGCCATTTCACAAAGAACTGCCGCTCTGGCCGCCCCTCCAAGGGCTTCGGGGAGGGGGTATTGGGATCCGCATCCGGAGGCCGAGGCACTGGCGTGGGAGATGGTGGCTGGCCCCACTTCCAGATGAGGATCTTCTGCACCTTGCCCTTCAGAGCTGGACACTAGAGAAACAGAGATGACTTAATCCCGACTCATAACCAGATAGAGTAGATGGTACAGGGCCTGCAGCCTCGAACTTACCAGAGGATTATTAAAATCTCATTGTAGGTTAAGATCTAATCCCAGACCCTGCTAGGCAAAGAATAGTAGAATCTTCTCCCCATTTCCAGACTTCATGTGGGATGTGTAACACCATCACACCTAGCTGCTTAGGATACCTGGGCTGCCTAGACTTTAACGACCAGAACCCCCAGACCCAGAGCCCAGCCATTCTCTCCTTAGCAATCTAAAAGCACTAAGTGTCCCTATTAAACATTCCGCACCACCACAGCCCCGAGACAGGGCGTCAAGACAGACAGATGTCCTTGGCCAGAACAACACATCGGCAAGATATCAACTCCTCAGATCAAAGTTCTCCATTTTCCCAGGAAAGTGTCCCAGGACTAGGTGAGGAAGGAAAATACCTGTCTCAGGACTAAAAAGCACCTAGTTCTCCCATGACCTCTCCGGTACCTCCACCTCACAATGCCTACTTACCAGTCAGCCCTTCTATAGACTAAACTTCCCACAATCCCACCCGAGCTGAGGCCAGTCACTCACCGTACAGCGGGGACAAAGCCATTCGCCATTGGGGATCTCTGGCAGTGGGGGGTTCAAGCAGTGGATGTGGTAGGAGGAAGGGCAGGTGTCACAGCACAGCAGCTCCCCGCCGTCCTTGCAGACCCGACAGAACTCCATGTGGTGATCATCCTCCTCTTCAGGGTCCCCCCCAACCTCTTCAAGGATCTCCTCACCCTCCGAGTTGTCTTCTTTCGCCTCCCACTGGATGCCCTCCTTCTCCTGCAGTAAAGGACCACAGATTCCAATTATCCCCACCCCAGCCCGCCCCACATCGCTCCCCCTTGCTGCCCAAGGCTCCCTGCCTCCAGGCGCTTTCCCATTCCCCCTTCCTCGCGCAGGTGCCCAGGGACTCACGCAGTGTGGGCAGCTCCACTTGCCCTCGGGGGCCTTCTCCATGTCCGGATCCAGGCACACCATGTGGTAGGCTCGAGGACAGGTATCACACAGGATGATCTCACCGCCTTGCTGGCACACCTCGCAATAGTCCTGGTGGTCTGTCTCATAACCATCCACAGCAGTCACCTCCTCCTCGCCTGGGCAAGGAAGAGGGAAAGCCCAGTTATTAGAAAAAAACCGCCTCCCCCCAACCCCTATCTCCTAAGGGAGATTCTTCCCCAGCCATTCCCACCATGTCCCATCACAGACACAGAAAAGAAACACACCTTTCTTTTTCTTTTTAGTGGTCCGGAGTTTCTTGCGGCTACGGCTACTGCGGCTGGTGGAACCATCAGAAACAGAATAGCTATTGATACTGGCATCATCGAAGTCAGACTCCACATCTAAATCGTCATCTTCACTCTGCCAGAATAAAAAGGAACAAGGTTAAAAGTTCACACCAAGGGAAAGGAGAGTGGCAGAGAAGGCCTCACTCTTTCACTGGGGGAGCTGGAAGCCCCGCGAGGACAGCACAGAGGGAGCGAGTGGCACCTGCCTGAGGCCGGCTCCCCACGCTCTCTAGGACGGAGCCTGGCAGGGTTTCGGCCCTTCTCTAACCACCGCTCTGCCCAAGGCTGGGCCGGGTGCTCACCGAGGACCTCTTCCGCTTCGAACCGAAACCTCCCAGCTTGATTTTCAGGGGAGCCACTTTCTTGGGTTTAGGCTTCTTGGCATCAGGCATACGAGGGCTGCCCTTGGGCTTCCTCCGAGCATTGGGACCTAAAATCAGGATACTCTCAGATACATATCACAGGGAAAATGGATGGAAAAATAAAATCCACCTGAGCTTGCTTCACCACATCTATTCCTCCCTCCTGTCCCACACCCCAGGACTGACAGAACAGTGTTTCCATTCCCCAGTGCTCTCTGACTTCTGACGCCCACAGGTCCCCTCGCCCCAGAGCCCCAGGTTACCTTTGCCTTCCTTGGTCTTGGCCTTGCGGATAGGCACCTCTGCAGGGGGAGGTGGGGGTACAACTTCAGTGGCTGTCACCATGCTCTCCACCACAGCCACTGCTGCTGCTGCCGCCGCTGCCACAGAAGCCCCAGAGCTGCCTTTGAAGGGGTTGTTGGTGCTGAACTCCCGCCACTTTGCACCCAAAACCATCATCATCTTGGAGACAGCAATCTTGGGGTTTTTGGCTGCAATGAGGGGTCTGGTGGAAAAATGGACAAGAACAGGAAAATGTTTAAAAGTACAAGAGAAAGAGAAACAAAAATAGTATATGGAAGGACTCTCCTCCTCTCCCAAGACCTTCTTGGTTTACCGGACAAACTGGCTGAAGGCCTTGTAGTTGGTGAGGGTGCGATAATCTTCCTCAGAAAACACATGGTCGATGTCTTCCATGCCCCAGTCTTCTAAGAGCTGAGCAGACGATTTAGGCTCCTGCAGGCAGAGCACAATCAAGGGCCTGCCACCGCTGCCCATGCTTGTTAGGGGACCCCAATGTAGGAGCTACAGCTGGCAAGACCAGAGCTCAGAGGCAACAATTAGATGCAGGTGGGGAAAACACGTTCTGAGGGTAGAAGGATACCTGGGAAACCGAGGCTAGAAATGAACAGCAAAGAAGAGGCAGGCGGTCCACGCACCTTTGAATCATCATCATCTTCATCCTCCTCCTCCTCCTCCTTCCGCTTGGATTTGCTCTTCTTCTCTTTCTTAGGTCCAAGTTTCTTCTTCTTCTTCTTGCCAGGGGTATAGTCGCTGCCCTCACTGTCTGAGCGCAGAGCCACCTCTTCCTCCTCCTCCACAAACTCTGGCCCCTCCCCAGAGCTGTCCCCCAGCTGCCGGCATAAGAGCAGACGCTGGAGCAGGGAAGGGGGAGAGGGAGACAGACACACACATGCTACACACATGCTGACCTCAGGACAGCCCTGCCTGCAGCTCATCCCCAGGACCGGCCCCCACTCCGGCGGAAGGGATGAGCACCAGCAGCCCTGCAACCCCTCTCACAGCTCCTTCCTCCTCCCTCTGCTCCCTGGAAGCAGAATCACCCACTCACCTCCTTTTTTTGGCGCTTGCTCTTGGGGATCTTAGGGTCCCGAGGTTTTTTAGGCTTTTTCTTCTTCTTGAGCTTTGGAGTCTCTGTTTCTGATAAATCCTCTTCTGGGTCTTCTTCATTTTCTACGTAAGTTTGTCAGAGTGGTAGGCAGGGAAAAGATCAATAGCAAAAGGTTAGGGCCTAATCCAGAGGGTTTCGATTTTACTCTGCACCTCTCGTCCCAGATTCCTCTGAAGAGAGCTGCTATCCTCTCCACAGAAGGAAGCTGATACCCAGGACTAAAACAGACAAAGAGAGCTGTATATGCCCGAAATAGGCCCGCCAAAGCGGAGCAGGCCCACCGCGGGCAGCTGTCCAGGCCCTGCCTCCTCTCCCACTCCTGCAGCAGCCCTCTAGAGGTTCACCAGCACAGCCAAATCAAGCCACCTAGAGTAGCCACCCAGAGGTCACCAGACAAGCAAACTCGGCCTGGGCCCCTCGCAACTGGTCACCACGGAGTCTTGAGGCTGAGGATGGGAACAGAAGGTCCTACACACAAGGCAACCACCACAGAAAATCTCTGACCACGTTCCAGAACAACACGGGCTGGGGGCCCAGAAGCATACCCTCCCCCGACCCCGCTGGAGTCATCACCAGTCAGAACCACCAGAACCCCCCGAGCCCAGCTTCAGTCTCCACTCCAACCACGCGCCCACTTTCAAACACAATTTCCTTTCCCCATCCCCAGCCCTACTGTTCCTCCCAGCTTCTCCTGGGTCAGCAGCCTCTTCTCCCTAGGGGCCCAGATCAGCCCAGCTGTCACCATCTCCCCCTCCCAGTCCTCCTCCCATCTGGCTCCACCTCCTCCCTGGCTGGAAGCACACACAAAGCCTGGGTAACACTGAGAGCTCCTGGCCAGGGAGAGGTGGGAAGGGGCACAAGGGAGGAGAAGGCCAGGAGGCAGCTCCCTTTGTAGGAGACATTCACACCAGTTCCCACCTCCCTCCTCCCTCCTCTCACTCTTCCCAAGCCACCACCCCCCACAGCAAGGAGGGGAGAGTGCAGAAGGGAGTGGAGCACAGAAGGGAGTGCCTCACCCACTGAGGAGAGGGAAAATGGCTCCTGACCGCAGAAGCCAGCCCAGGGCACCCAGCTGCCAACATAGGACAGACAGGAAGTGGCAGGAGGGGGGCAGGGTTGTCAGAGGTGGCTAAGGAGACTGGCCTCACAGAAGACTTCCCAAATTATTACCTGAATCGACATCCAAATGCTGTCAGTTTCTAACACCTACTCTGGGATGACACAGTTCACAAAGGTCACCTTAGGGACCCAAGACAAACGAAGAGGAACACTATACAGAAACTGGGCTACTCCCTCAATCATAATTCTTTTTTTCCAATCATCAAAACTAAGATGTAACAGAATTTCCAATAGAGCTGTGGTCAGAGCATACAATGTTCTCCCCAATCTGCAGATTTAGCTTGAGGAATGGGAGCCCAGAAGAAGTCTCAAAACTCAGCTTCTCTTATCACCTCCAACCCACAGAGTCCTAGCTGACATACGGGAATCATGTCCACACCAGAAAAGTATGGGGGGAAAACTGTGTTTCCTTCAATTCCACCTGGACTCTTAGTGCCTGATGCCCAAAAACTAGCCCTAAAATACCTTTGGCTCCACCCTTTTTGAGCCAGACAGATACCAGGGAACATGAGACATTAGGCTGGACAAAGCACCATCAGCCTTCCCCCTCACTTAATGCAGATTCAGACTGGGCACAAGAAAGCCCCTCCCATTCCTTGGGAATGGGACGGGCACAAGAAAGCCCCTCCCATTCCTTGGGAATGGGACACCAGCCTGGATCTCACCAGACAGAATCATTTTCCTAAGGGCTTCTCCCCAGGAATCCCCGCATCACCCCCGCAATGAGCTGTATCTCAGTTCTTCCTCTTTGCCTCCACAGAAGCTAGAAGTGGAGACAAGGACAAACCCATGAAGTCAAGGGGACATGCTTCCGTTCAGAGGCACCCCCCTCTCAGCTCCTTAGACAAATATCATGCTGAATGAAATCGAAGTGGCAAACTGGGCGAGAGATAGAGGAAGATTTGGGAAAGGGGCAGGAATGGGTGTGGTGAAAGGAAAAACTGGGTCACGCTGCAGCTCAGACCAGAGTTCACTCTGGGAGCCTGCACAGCTACCAGTTAACTGGGGGGGCAGCCCCAGGCCAATGGGCTAATGGGAGGCCAAGCTGGGGAACCAACATAGGCTGGATGGCACTGCTATTTATCATGCCCCTGGCTGAAACGACAAAAGAAAAGTGAGCCTTCCCCTTACCACCCCTACCTCACCCCACCTGGGTAAGGGCCCAGGAATCAGCTATCCTACCCTTCACAGTGATGAGACTCAAGCCTAAGTTCCTTATTCCAGCAGCTGAAGACTCAGTAAAAGACTGCTCTCTTACATGGCCTCAGGTTGAAGTGAAGAATTCCAAATAAGAAATGCCAAATGGGAAAGCATTCCTCCCAGACCACCTCAACTTCCAGCTGGAACTAAGAGAGAAGGCAGAAGTGAAAGACATTCAATGAGAAAAACAGGATGAGCAGGCTCCAGAATGAGGAAAAAAAGTGGAAGCAGAAAGGAAGAAGAAATGACATACTGAAAAGGAAAAAGAAAAAAAGCTAGAAACTACAGAGGAAAAAAAGGTCAAGGAAACAAGCAGGTGACTTAGTTAAGGGGATGTGAATAAGGAGAGAGAAAGACATCCACTTAGAAGGTTGGCATCAACCATTCTTTGAGGCCAGATAGAGCTACTCCAGTCAGGCAATGTGGTTACCACCATACAGGTTTGGCCAGTCCACGGAGCCACCCCAAAACAATCTAGACAGTGCAACCCCTCACACACCTACACACACACCTACACAAACACCTCACACCGCCAGCCCAAACCCTCGGCTACTCAGAGGCAGAAGCCTAGTCTAGGCTGAAGTCAGGATTATGTTCACTCAAGAGGGAAAAAGGGCACCCTCCCTTCTCCCCCTCTCTTTGCTGGCTAGTACATCCTCCCCAGCCCCCACATCCTTTCCCCACTCAAAACATTCCAGCGATCTGCCTGGCTACAAGCGCTCTAGATCCGCTAAGGAGCGCGATTCAAACTTCACGCAGCTGAAACAGCACAGAAAACCGGTAACTGATCAGAAGCTAAAAATAATCAGATAGTAACCTGCACTCCCTCTTTCCTTTCCACAGCAACAACCACAGGATCGGACTAGCACAGATGCCCAGGTGGGATCCTCCAACAGAAATCCTCGCGCCTGCCACCAAAGCCCCAACAGCTTCCAGGGGTGCCAGCTACCTGCATACCTCCAAGGACCCGCACAAGATAGTGCCTGCCAGCCCGCAGAGCTCCCTCAGCCGGGAGCTGCAGAGCATTCCTCAACACAGCCGAGTGCAGCCAGCTTGCATCTGGGTCCGCGGTGCCCAGGAGGCACATGGCTTCCACCCCCCTCGCACCAGAGCTCCGCAGAAGGGAACCACTCCCTTCGGATGCCCTCCACCTCGGGCTCTGCACCGAGCGAGACTAGCAACACAGCCCTGCCTCACGGAGTCACCAGGGAGGGCCCCGGTGCCTCCCTCCGGCCCCGAGCCCTTGGGGAAGATGTTACCTGGGTGGGGTGGGGGCAGGCTGTTGTTCAAAAGTGCATCCATATCTTCCTCCTCGCTGCCCGCGGAGCAGGGGGACGGGGAGCCCAGGCCCGACGCCATCCCCTTCCGCTCCCGGCCAGGGAATCGGCCCAGCTGCTCCTGCCTGCGGCCTGGGGCCCTCTGCACTGGCCCGAGTCACTGTGCGGGGGAGGGGGGAGAGCACAGTCGGTGACGCGCGCGGCCCCCTCCCCCACACCCACAGCTCTTCCGCCCCCACCTCGGCCACCCCGGCAGGGCACCCGAGTCACTCGGGTTGAACTTAGTTCCACACTCCTGGGGGCAGCCGGAAGCCGGCTCGGCGGCGGCAGCCCCCACCAAGGGCGGGAGCGACGCCCCGGGGCAGGCCGATGCCGGCGTGCAGAGCGAGGAGCCGGGCGGCCAGGCGGCGGTGCGCCGGGGAGGGGTCGGGGTGCCGCGGCGCGGGAGGTCGAGGAGCCGGCGGCGGCCGGCGCTCGCTCGCGGACACAAGGTCACTTGGGGGTGGGGGGCGCCTCCCCGTGCCCGGGGAGGGCCGGGCCCCAGACAGGGCAGCGCTCCAAAGCCTGTCCCCCGGGACAACTCAGGTTCCGCGGAGCGGCGGGGACCAGGGGGCGTGGAGGCGCGGGCGCCGGGGGTCCCGGGCGGGGACGCGGGCGAGAAGCGCCCACCGGGAAGGGGCCGGACCACGTGCCCGGGGGCGAGGAGCCGGGCGAGGGGCGCGGGGGCCGGCGGGGCGGGGACGAGGAGGCGCGGGCGCAGGACGCGACCCGGCCCGGCCGGACCGGGCGGGGCGCGGGTGGAGTGGCCGGCGCCCCGCGGGCTGGGGAAGGAAGGGTCGGCTCGCCGGGCAGGAGGCGGCCGGCGGCTGGGGACGCCCGAGGAAGGCACAGGTGAGGCAAGACCCTCGGAGCTCGTCGGGCTGTCAGGGGCGCCTCTCGGAGAACCCCGCGCCCTCCTCACCCCGGAGCCGCCGCAGGTCGCGCTGGGTCCGGCCCGGTGTCACTCCCGCTCCGGCTCCTCCTCGCCGCGGCCGAAGGGGGGAAAATGGCTCCGGCTCCGGCGTCGCCTCTTAAAGGGCCCGAAACACCGGCCGGGAAATCCCACCGCACAGGCCCCGCCCCCCACGGACAGCCCATAATAACCTTAACCAACTCCAACCCCCCCCCACTACCGCCACCCTCCTCCCTAGGTCTCCCGGGCAACCCCCGCCCCCTCGTCGCTCAGGCAACCAGTGGCCACGCCCCTTCGAGCGCGCGCGCGTGTCACCCGGGCAACCGCCCACCTCCTGGCCATCCCATAATACACGCGGACACCCCACATACCACACACATCCCGCCCCCCCACATACACTCCATACACATATATGCCAGAGGGCTGCTGACATCTCATAACATTGCAGACCTTCTGCAACTAACCCTCAGACATCCCATAATAACCATCCTTTGCCAACTTCTTCACTCTTGGCCCCAATGCTAACATCCCATAATAATTCATCACCCCTCCCTCCCCGTGGCCATCCCATAATAAGCACCCCTCCCAGTACTTCAGCCTCACATCCCATAATACTCGCCCCCATCCCCCACAAACATCCCATAATAACCACCCTTCATCCCCCCCCAGTTTGACATCCCATAATAGTCAGAAACTCACCCCCCCATACTACAACAACGGACACTCGGCCTCCTCCCACACACATCCCGTAATAATCAGTCTCCCACTTTCTATACTGACATCCCATAATAACCAAGCCCCTAGAGCTGCCCTCGGTCCCTGCCGGCTGGGGTCCAGAGGCTCACACCACCCACCCCAGCCTTCGCAGGCTCTAGCTCCGGGGCGCTTTCCTATCAAAGAGGACCCCCCCAGGGATCAGCAGCCCAGTATCACTCCACAGATGGACATCTAAATCGCCTTTCCCCCAACACTGGAGAAAGATCCCATAGCAATGTCCCCCTCCCCCCACCACCCACACCCTGACATCCCATAATTGCAAAGAGCCCCTGCACAACTCAGTGTCACATCCCATAATGCTTCATCTCCACTCACCTCCCGGTACCCTTCCACCCAGGCATCCCATAATAGTCATCGCCACCCCTCCCCCATCTCCAGAAGCTGTCAGTCTATTCCACCACCCAGAGTGGAGAGGGTGGGGCAGACTACCCACACTGTCCTGTCCCCGCCCCCACAGATACACCTTATTCCCTTTCCGGGCCAAAGCAGTATCCTGGCCTAAAGTCCCTTGATGTCCAGACCTTAGGTTCCCTCCTCTCATCACCTCCAAGCCCTCAAATTGAGGAGCAGTCCAGGGTCCCACCCAATCCCACCCAAGTTCAGGTATAATCCAGATGTCTATCCCTGCTCTTAAATTTTGAGTAAAACCAACAAATAGCATGCTGACCAGATGAAACATGTGCCTAAAGTTTAACTCACACCAGAGCATCCCATAATAATTGCACCTCCCATCCAGAGACTATTTCTCAACATTCCCACAGTCCTTCCCCCCACCCCCCAAGTCAGGAAGTATTCAGCAGGCCTCCAGGCCCCTCCTGTGGATGGACAGCCCATCCTGAAGAACCGGGTGACACAAGGGCTGAGCCCTCTCTCCACACCACTGCCCACTTTGTTCAGCGTTTGTCGGCAGATGACCCAGCAAGGCACAGAGCTGGCACCATGAGAATGCAAAGGCACAAAGCATAAACCAAACAAAGTTTAAACCAAGCAAACTGAGATACAAGAACAAAGTTGAGGAAGAACTAGTAATTGCTCTTTCCCAATGTCCTAACCCAGAGAATAAATCAAAATCTGATCAGTCTCAGGAGAAATCCTGTCTGTTCGTTGGAGTTCTTAGTGGTCCATCTAGAAGCTAGAAAAGGTTTTACCTGTAAAGATGGCTGATCAAAAAAAAAAAAAATCTCATGGTTCCATGCTTACTAAAGGATTTTAGTCGGCAAGCACTGTTCATCCATCCAGTGTTCCTAATACTGAAATCCTGCAGTATCCCCACGTACTTCCTTCCTGACAACATGCCACAACTATTACCCCATTTTTGAACACCAAATTCTGATCGCCCTCCATGTCCCATATTTTCAATCACATTCCCAAGTTATATACTTAAGTGTCCTAATACTTCCAGTTGCCCCCGTCCTTGTCTTATTGAGGGCTCATTCTCCACCTCAAAAACACTTGTGTGGGATTAAGTTCACCCTGTTCCTTCCCCAAGTGCGGGTCAACATTCCAGTAAGCCTTTCTTATTCAGTGTGCCACTAGGGAGCTTCCAGTATGTACCACCCTGTCCCTCATTGTGTCTGCCCTCCTTCATCCCAGGGAACTGGCCACAAAGTCAGGGCAGCCCAGACTTGCAGCCCTTTGCCTTTCAGAAAGCCGGAGGCCATCACCCTCTCACTGTTCCCTCTTTCTGCATCTCACAGTACCAGGCTCCAATAGAAAACCAGTGTCCCAGCACCACTGCCTTGCTGCCCCTGAGCCCTGAGCCAGAGGTGGCATCGCCCTCTAATTCTCATCTCCCTTTTCCACACAGGCCCAAGACCTGAGGCAGTGGGACAGGTTGAAAAGAAACTGGGACTTCCTCATCAGAAGGGCCCTTCCTGGCCAGAAGTGAACAGAAAGACCTTATGGAGTTCATCTCACGCCCCTAGAGAAAGGGTCGGCCTGATGGTTCTCCCTCCTCTGGGGTCTCAGAGACGGGCAGACTGAGTTTGAGAGGGGCAAGAAAGCGCTCGCTTGAGGCAGAGACAGCCTCCTGCTTGGGAGCAGAGTGCCAGAGAATCATCAGTTCCTCCTACCAGCTCCACCAGCTCCTGCCAGCCTCCCCCTCTACTCTTTTCTCATCTTGGGACTAGAATTTTCAGCATCAAAGACCTCAGCCAGAAGCTTCTGTTGTCACCTTTAAAGTTTGTTTTCTCCCCATGCCCCCATTCACTACAACTCCCTGGATCACCCTCTTTCTGTGTTCGTGGTGGGGTGCCATGGTCATTTCCCCCATTCTGCAAGTCTTCGTAGTCTCTCTCCTTCAACTCCTTGACATCAAGATTGAGCCCTCATTCACTTCTCCAAACCCTCGTCCACGTTCATTCTGATGAAACTGGAGCTCCACAAAGAGCAGAAAGGAGGCAGGAGGCAGCTCTCTTAAAATACCATGACTAGAGCCAGGTGTGGTAGTAAACAACATATATACATAGTTTATATAACATCCCAGCGTGCAGGAGGCTGAGGCAGGAGGATCAAAAGTTTGAGGCCAGCCTGGGTTACATGGTAAATTCAAAGCAGCTTGGACTACATAGCAAGACCTGTCAAAAAAAAAAAAAAAAAAAAAAAAAAAAAAAAAAAAAAAAAAAAAAAAAAAAAAAAAAAAAAAAAAAAAAAAAAAAAAAAAAAAAAGCCAGGTGTGGTGGTACACACCAGGAGGATCACATATTCAAGTCCAACCAGGGCAACTCAGCAACTTAGCAAGAGCCTGCTTCAAAATAAAAACAGCTAAGGATGTAACTTAGTGTGAGGGCCCTAGATTCAATCAATTCCCAATGTAATACCACAAAATAAATTAAAAAAAGATGCCATAATGTGGGTATACATCCTTTCAGGCAGGTTTCTCTTTCAATTTCTTTTCTTTTTTTTGTACTGCGGATCAAACTCAGGGCTTTACATTTGCTAGGCAAAGCACTCTAACCACTGAGCTAAATCCCCAGCCAGGGGTTTCTCCTTCCAAAACAGGGCTGCCAGATACCTTTTAGGCCCTCTTCTACCCCATTTCTCTGGGGGACCCAGTGTGTCTCTAGGCCTCAAATTCTCTTGCATCATACGTCCATCTGCCTCCGATCCTTCCTCTTATATGTACCACATTACCACAGTAATAAATCGATATAAACCAGTAAAAGGGTTTTTAAGTAGACAGTCGCCTCTTGCCTATGATTCAAACTCCTGCTGCCCTTTGTCCACCACAGCCCTCCCTGTCCCTACCACCCCTGTTGGTTTTACCCCCCAATTCCCTCTCTTCCCTGATTTCCCATCTCCCCCTGATTCCACCACCAGAAGGGTGAATCTCTTCCTCTCTGCTTGCGCTCCAGAGAAAGCTAGGATGTGTTCATGTGTTGCTTTTGTGATCTTCATGCCTCTGTGCCTGCTGCTCCCTACTCCCGCCCCATGTTACCCTCTCGGATAAATTATAAATAAGCCACCAGCACGATTGGCCCATGGAGACTAAGGGTGCCATAATCTCCTAATTAACGCACCCAGGGGGACAACCTCTCTAGCCAGTTAGGTTAGAGTTGTGTTTCCACCCCACGGTACAGAGGAACTTAGAATAACACTCCGAGGGGTTGCCCTAGAGTTTTCAGCATATGCTCTCCTCTATAATTCCTCGCCTTATGTAAAGTTGCTTCTGTTCTGTGTAAGCCCAAGAAACTCTGCCGTCAGAGGTCCACGAGGTCCACAGGTCAACCATGTTCTGCTCTCTGAAGAAAAGGGATTTGGGAAGAGAACGGAGGGAATGAAAGCCACAGTGACAGTGCCCCATGATGGCTAGACAGGATGCGGACAGCGTGTGGCGCTTAGGTGGACACCTGTCCTTTGAGTGGGACTGCGCTCATGCTCGGCCCCTCCCCGTGAACTGTGGTCTCCAGGCTCGACCCAGGAAGGCGAAGATGGAGGGGAGACCCTGGGAGCTGTCACCCAGGAGCACCATCCCTCTGGTGTGCCACCATCCGGGACCCAGGAGTTCTCGCTTCCAGCGGAGCACTGCAGACCCGGTCTCAGTAACCCGACACTTCGCGAGCTGGAGGAGGACCCAGGTGCTCCAGGGTCCAGATTTGGCTAGGCAGCGCCTGCCTCGGGGCCCCTTCAAACAGCGGCCACCAAAGAAACCGCTCCAGCCAGTCACTCCTGCCAGGCCTCAGGTCTGGCTCCAGGGTTCTCCCCACCTTCCCAGCTCCTTCCCTCCCTCTTCCTTCCTTTCCTTCTCCACCCCTCTTCCCCAGAGCTTCACCTACCCAGGACAGCCCCACCCAGCTGTGCAGGGCACAGCCCATAATAATCCTCCCCGATAGCCCCCCACCTCCCCAAAAGAGAGGCGGCCATCCCATAATAGCCACCCACAGGAGACATTCCGCGGTGACCGCCCCCTCCCTGCAGAGCCTGGAGCAGCCATCCCATAATAGCCGGCTGCCTGTTTTACTGGTTACGGCTGTGGAGGAAGCTGGGAGGAAACGGAGGGGAGGGGAGAGGAGGCTCGAGGGTCCCCACTTCGTGGGAGGGCGGCAGGGTGGCCCGGGGCTTAGGGAGCCAGAGAGGACGGTGCAGGTGAGAAGTGGGAGCCACCGGCCGCGGCCCGGCTGCGGGGCTTCCTCCCCACTCCCCAGGGGCGCGCTGTCCCCGTTAGGAGCCGTCCAGTTAGGGGAGATGCCCAGGATGGGTCGAGGTGCGCGCGTGGTGCGTGTGTGTGTGCGCGCGCGCGCGCGTGTGCAGGGGCACGGATTTCAGGGGCTCCCCTTGGGCCGCTGCAGAAAGCTGACCCTAAGGGTGATGGGGGCGAGGGGCGAGGGCGTGGGGGCTGCAGGAGGGCTCCTCGGGCCCTCCCCGGCTGCAGCACCATCCCATAATAACCCCCCAGCCCCCTCCCACACAC